>WUCR03009413.1:0-11394 GCA_009858155.3 Phymanthus crucifer
TGGCGTATTTTCATTACTCGACTTCAAAAATCACTCAAAGCATGGTTGCTTCAGAAGATAATTCCATTACAGCTATATTCAGTTGCACAAGCCATGGCTAGATTAATTGGCAATTACGAGTGCAGGTGTTTAAGCCAAGTGCTTTGGAAACAATGGATACCGGGCTTTTCTTTTACGCCCGGAGAGGTGGTGGTAAGAGGGATGGTGGGTGGAGGGTCGGGCCATTTCCCTTCTCGGGGATTTTTTAACTGTAAATGCAAACAAACAAACAAAAAAAGCAGTACTTACTAGCATTACCATGTACGTTTACAACGTAACTCGTCGTATCATTGAAGACGACGCGAGGGTCGGTGGTGTTCATCGAGATGTTGAAGAGCTTATAACCTTTTTCGCCTAAAGCATCATCAGTAAACAGAATGACGAGTTCTTTGACATCCTCGTAAGCAGCAAATACTATATCATTGCACAGCGTTTGTACAATTGCGGAATCCGACATTCTGCATAAGCTGAATGAAAACGAAGCGTTAATAAACAAGCAAAAGGAGACGTAAATTATTTAAATTTCACTGGTTATTACCTCACAGTATGGGTGGCTTCACGTACACCAAAGCGACAAAGTCGAGCCGTATAGGATCCAATCTTTACGTTTGATTTGGTTGGATATCCAGGACAGAAAAACACCGATGCTGGAAAAAAGAGTGTCAATCTACTTAACTTCTTTTCCATACATCAAATCAGCGGTCAAACGCGAAGCAACCAGTCGAGGCTGCAAGTTTCAAATTTGGCATAATGGCCTTGAAATCAAGGCCACTGGACCTTGCGCCTCGCTTGAGTGCTTTGTGTTTGGTCAGAAAACCGATGCATGGAAAGTGGCTCAGTGGACCATCGCGTTGTCGTGATTTTGAATAAAGAAGTTAGATTAATACTTACTGTCATCATTAATAATATTTATCTGTATACCACTACAAGATGGATCGACCACCACTTTTGGGTCTTGCAACTCGGTACACGTCATCGTAAAGCTTTCATTCAATTCAGCTAAATTATCATTCTCGATAACAACGGAAATGCTGTTAGATGTTTGATTGACTGCGAATGACACCGTGGTTGACGTCTTGGCTTCGTAGTCAGTCGGGCTGGATGCGCTGCCATCGGCAGTGCTGCACCTAAACGGTGGATTTAATGAAAATTATACGAAAACATATAAATTAGGAAACACTAGTGACTTTTTAAATATTGCTCTTGTGAACTTGTGGAAGCCACGCCCACACTGGAAAAATCGTGTCCTCTCCAGATCAGTGGAAATCATTGCGACTTCCAACAACTTTCCATGATACTTACACCCTTTCGGACACTTCCATGGTATGGAAATTTGTTGGAAGTCAACTTCCAACCTTTTGGACACTTCCATGGTATGGAAGCTTGTTGGAAGTATCATGGAAATTTGTTGGAAGTAAAAATTTCCATGATCTGGAGAAGACACGATTTTTCCAGTGCCAGTTAAGTTGTTCGCGGTCGACGAAAGGAACTATTTAAAGTTTGGATTTGATTTTGAACCTGAAAAAAGGTGGTCTTCTTGCCTTCCAAATTTCCTTTCGATCACAGATTCCAGATCTCCGACTGACAAGGTTTTTTGAAATTGGTATTTATGGCGGAGTTTGAAGCATGTCTATCTACTTACGAAATAGTATTGGCAGTAACTCCTGTTGCGCCAGTTCTGTTCAGCCTTATAGTAGCAGACGTATTGTATTCCTGCAGAGATACCCCTCCTTGGCACGTAACATGTACTGGATGAAAGTAATCAAGAAGCATACATTATTTCAAAAGTATTATTCCTCGAATTACTTCATCAAAATGCTTTTTATTTTATCAAAGGCTGGGCGTTGTCGATCATAGCTCTCTGTACTATTCTTCCACCACGTTTACAGTAATCCCATTCCAGTCAATGAGATTCTGCTAACGAGAGCATTTTTGTGCAAGAGGTGTGGGGGAATTTGCCACGCCCTATCCCCATCGATACACTCTTGTATAATGGCTCATAACATTCCAACGAATAACGGTTATCTTAGTTGAGCCCGCAATGACCCATTCCTTTTGCTTTGGAATCATGCAGGTGAGGCATTTGGGTCAATACAATGCTTGTTGTCTTATTCACATCATTTGCATGCAGCTGCAATATCTGCCATTCGTGATACTTAGTGCAAGTGCTGCAAATGGAATTAATAATTTTTGCATTCAGTTTCTTTTGGGATTGGCGGGAAATTGCTTATATTGACCTTAAGATAAACAAATCAACGTGTAAAAACGACAAGCTTCATACCATCATCACTTGTTATCCTAATAGATCTTTCAGATCTCCCAGACCTCACATTACTTGGAGACACCGCTGATATCGTAACCTTGAGAGTCTCGTCATCTTCTATCAGTCTGTCATCCACCACTGTGCAGACTGTTATGGTTTTGCTGTTTTCGTTAGCATCAAATTGGATGACACGTGGGCTTGCACCAGTACAGTCTGCACTCTCAGCAGTGGTTGTAAAGTTGAGTTCTAGGCTAAAATCACATAATAAATCAAAAATTGATATTGAAGCCCCCACTGATACTACAAAAATGTCTTTGGGTTTTTAGGTTATGCTATTCTGGGGGTACACTTTGCCTTTACCTTATACTGGATGCCGTTGAAATTCTACCATCCCTGATTACAATAAGAGTGACATTATCGGCTGCAACTCCTTCAGTCATGTGAATCTCGGAGACATTCCTCAGATAGAAGGTATCTAAAACAAATTAATACAAAAATCTCCTTGGATGACAATGTTGATGGTGTTGGTGACATATATGAATGCCCTATCCATTTTTCCCTTCTTTATTTCAATTAATAATATCTACATACTGTCGTCATCGTGTACAGTGGGAAGATAACTTGTTGTATCGTTGAAGGAGACACGAGCATCGGTAGTGGTCATAGAGATGTTGAATGTTTTGTACTCTTGTTCACCCCAAATGTCGTTGGTCACAGGGATGACGAGTTCTTTGACTTCGTCGTAGGCTGCAAAGGCTGTATCATTACACTGTGCTTGCACTGATGGGTAATCATGTGGCTGAGACACTGAATCAGAACTTCTGCACAGTCTGAATTGAAAACAGAAACTCAGTTTACTAGTAATCGTCCAAAATGGACGTCCTTTTAGATGAAAGCCTTTATTAAAAGATAGCAAGTTAGTACAAGATGGACAACACTGGAAAGAGCTAGCAAGAAAGGAATAACAGAAAATAGCCAAGAAAGTATTAGTAGATTTGACCACTAGGGTGTAAGAGCTTGTTTAACCTCTAAGGTTGTTCTCTTACACCCTCCACATGTTTATAACTCATTCTATTTGTTTATGTGAATGTGCACACGACATATGTGCACATTCACAATGTAATAATTTCTGTGGAAATAAAGCTGTTGAGCTGTTGTTGACCACTGCACGACCCTTACCTCACAGTGTGGGTGTCTTCAAGCACACCAACACGACAAACTCGAACTGTGTAGCTCCCAGCGTTTTCTTCGACCGAGTTTGCATTTCCAGGACAAAAGTAAATATTAGCTGAAATAAGAAAGAGGTCATGTTCAGTATGTTGAAGGAATCGAATGTTGCCATAAAACTTGCTTTCAGATACGTTATTAAAGGCGTGACTCCACACAATTTCAACTCGGTTATTTGTTATGGCACGAAGAAGTCCTGTGACGGGTACACTGACAATTATGCAACTTTATAGGGGTGTGGTCGTATTATATAGTTCTGGAAATTTCGCGTCTCCTATGAATATTCTATACTGTCACAGCATGGTTAAAAACAGAACTAGGCTCCAAACTAGGCCAGAAAGCCCAATATTAGAACTTTGTTTGCCTTCGACTCGGTCACGTTGAGCTGCGTCCCCGCAATTCAGCTACTAGGCTGCAAGTGGGATGATTAGCCAATCCTAATTTATTTATTCTATTTATTTATAACATTTATTACTCTTGACTTGAAATTTTTTAAGCCCGTCTGTGCTCCAAGGTTTTTTTCTCAGCTTTCCTCAGCCCCAAATATTTTTTTCAAAATTGCATTTCTTTGAACAGCCACCTCGGTCTGGCTATGGCCGAGTCGTGATTTGAAATGAAAAAAAGAAAGAAGCGATACTTACTATCATCGTTAAAAATCGTTATCTGCATACGACAAGATGGGTCAACAATCACTTTTCGATTAGTCGTGTTACAGGTAATTGTAAAACTATCATTTCCTTCAGCCAAACTGTCATTTTTGATAACAACACTGAACGTTTTTGGGTCAAAGTCATTAAGTCCAAAGTTGATTGTTTCGGACTTGAATTGGTAATCAGAAGGACTGAAAGCCGTGTCATCCGCAGTGCGGCACCTAAACAAAAGAGAAGAAAGAGAGTGAATAATAAATGTCGTCATGGAACAGGGAGTCATAGTTAACCATTCCCGGCGTCAGATTCCCACATAGCGTTCGGGAATGTCCCGCGGGTGCCAATGTTTTCCAACAATCGTTTGACCCTACTACCAACGATATCTCAGTGGATTAACCAATAAAATTGACTACATTAGTGGGGTCTTATTTTTGTACATAATTTAACGTGTCTTAGGCCGCTTTCCTTTAGCCGAACTAGCCGCTCAGATCGGTCCACTTATGAAGAAATTTTTGCTATATTGTCCAACCCCAATAATCAATTCCTATCTTGTATCCACTATTCTGATGAAATGTTTGGTAAAAATTGGGAAGACTCTCATTGGAAAGCCTTTTCTTCACCGATCTGGGCGACCAGTTCCGACAAATGGAAAGCGCTCTTACAGCCTAACAGTTGGTGGAACCAATCATTACACATCGGTAAAGTGACGCAACGTGAAAGTAAAGCATCTTGACTAGGGACAACGCAACTGCCTGAACCAGGAAACGAAGCCAGATCAGTTAAAGGTGCGGTTATACAAGCAACAAAATCGTGTAACTTGTCGCGCAACAATTGTTGCTTTGCAAGTTGCAGAGCGAATGCGGGCAACAAATTTTCTTTGTTGCATAGAGTAGAAAGAGCTTCTACTTCGTGCAACAAAGTTGCGCAACAAAAAAAGGGTGGTAATACGAGCAACAGCAACGCAATAATGGTGCGCGACAAGTTGCACGATTTTGTTGCTCGTATTACCGTACCTTAACTCAGAGTATGTCCGACTGATCACTAGGTTATCACGTCTTTCGCATAAATGAAGTGTAAATCTCTACTTACGCAATAGTATTGGCAGTGATTTGCGTTGCTCCGGTTCTATCCATTCTGACGGTTACGGATCCATCGTATTCATTTACATAAGCCTCCACTTGGCATGTTACTTTTACTGTAAAAATACAAAGGCATGAACAAAGTCCAGCAGTTATAAGTGTTCAATACTAAATATTAATGACATGTGCCAGGGAAATGCCAGGCGTCTCGCATGGTGATGTTGGAAAATTCTGATGAAGATGGAGATGAAAAAATCAGATTCTTTAGGAAAGAAACCTGCCTTTTTGGGGAATAGAAACAGCATTGGGGCGAAAAAAAAATGTGCATTTTGCGGGTCCAGTTCAAGCGGTGAACCTCTCATGCGCCTGACGTGTTAAAAACAATAGATGTCGGAACCGATTGGCTGGAACTTATTTTACTGGAGGAGCAGTTCTGAATTATGGAAAACCAGGAACGAGGACACTTTCAAATTTAGAAGTAATGGAACCGTCTTCGTAATAAATTCCTATGGTGCTTGTGTGTCCACGAAGGCAGAAGCTTCAAAATTAAGTATTTGATATATGTGTATGGTTATCTTCAAAGTAATTAGTGGATGTCATATCTGTATAGAGGTTTTTCACGGCGGCCATGTTTGTGGTCAGGAACAATGCAATATTTTTGCATGACAAGTAAACGTATTCCCCAAGGACTAAAAATTCTTTTGTTTTGCCCACAAACATGGCTGCCATGACGTCACATGAAAAACCTCTATATATGATGGTGCAGTATGAAATATTATGGATACTACCCCTTGATTTACAGTGTCGATTAGAAGCTTAGAAAATTGCAGATAAGGGTCAAGAGTGATACATAACAGCATTTTACATACCGTCATTACTTTTCAGTTTTACAGTTTTTTCAGATTGTCCGGCCTTGACATTACTTGTTCCCACGCCAGATAACGTAACTTTAAACGTCTCGTCATTTTCTATCGGTCTGTCATCCACCACTGTACAGGCTGTTATGGTTTTGCTGTTTTCGTTTGCATCAAATTGGATGACACGTGGGCTTGTACCAGTACAGTCTGCACTCACGGCAGTAGCATCGAAAACGAGATTTAGGCTAAAACAAAATATTGGTTAGCAAATAACGATAGAATGCGCTTTTCTCAACTAAATACACCAAGAACGTCTCTTTTAAAGACAAATTATAAAATTCGTTTTGACTAGACTTCTTCAAAATAGGATGTGAAGTTTATTTTGATGGCAAAAGTTGCTGATTGCCAGGGGCGGATCCAGGGGGGTGGCGGTGCAGGGGGTGCGAACCCCGCTCTGAGATGAGCGCATTAACGATAAATCATGCCTTCATTATTATCCATTTTTAATGCTCGAGTCCTGAACATAAATGGTGCACCCCTCCCTCAAAAATTTCCTGGATCCGCCCTTGATTGCTATATATGGTGATAGTGATGATGAAATGTTTATATCGGATGATTTGACGCAAGCTGTCTGCATAAAGATGGTTGTGTACGTATGGCTTTACAGCAAATTCACTAGAACGTTCAATGAAAGACTGGTTGCATTTTGTCGGCATCCTGCATGCTGATTCCCAAGCTTAAAGTAGCTCATTAAATTTTGATTCTGAAGTAAAATACAGCATATTAATACGGCTTATATACCGGGAAATCACGCTGATAACCAGTGTCAGAGGTTGAGTTGCTATAATGTGGTTATCTGAAACTTAACTTATATATTTTATATTGGCCTCAAATCTTCAAGTGTTCGTATGCCTTAGCTATATGTTATGCTTGTTGACTATTCAGTTTGAAGCCAGCAGTCGTCGTTCGCACGCCCAAGAAAGCCATATCCATATTTGGAAATCTCACCTTATATGGAAGTGAATATAGATTCATTGTTAAGAATTTTTCTGCTTTCTGAACTTTGAATAATCGAAAATTTGGATGAAAACTTGCAGAAAATGCAGCGAAGAATCATTTCACACTGTCCGCCATCTTGAATCTAACTTAGTAACCACCCTTCACACAGGGAGCCCGATTCCTTTAATTTTCGTCGAGTTCTACTTACCTGACATTGGCAGGTACTGAGATTTCGCCTTCTCTTTCAATAATGACGTTAACTGGGCCGTCGTGTTCCTTTTTTTCTACAAGTGCGATCTTTTTTAGATTAAAGGTTTCTGTAAAAAAGTTATTTGGTCATTAGATCGTTCTTCAATAAGCTTGCGCGCAAAAGAGCTGAAAAAGAGCATTTTTTTATTTCCGAGTCTTTATAGTACGAAATCAAGTCACGTGCACGACATTCCACTCTCTCAAAATTAGTTTCTTTGCAGCAATCTTGATGCGCACTCACGAGCGCGATGGAAACCCAGTTTAATGCCTAAAATCAACGTTAACCTTTTTAGCTTCAACATTTTCCATTGCAATTAAAGAATTGAAGTAGATTAAAATATATGAGTAATTTCCCCCTGATTGTCCCTTAGCTTTTTCTTGTTTCAAAGGCCTTCTCTCGAGATCCTATAACCAAGATGAATGCTGGTCTAACAACACCATATAAGGCATGATGAACAGAAGATTTGTGTACTGAAGCTAGACCACAATGCACCATGTTCGCTATTTCAGAAAAGGGACTCGGTTTCCCAGAGTGGTGTGTGAGCGCTGATTTATGAAATAATGAATAAGACGCTGATCCCGAGGATATTCACTAGCATGATAGCTAAACACTTACGGTCGTCATCTTGAACAGTGACTTTATATCGTATGTTTGGTGCATCCCTGATCTTGAGTCCATCATCTTCGCTTTGCAAGTAAAATTTAAATACTTTGGATTCTTTTTCTCCAATACTGTCATCTGTGACATTAATATTGGCTGTCGTACTGATGCTATGTGCATTAAATGTTGACGATATACACGCTGTAGAAATGGCCGGGGATTGTCCTCCATCAGTTATGGTACAAACCCTGTAGAAAAAGTATAATACTCCAGTCACACCTGAACCGTGTTTAGTTGAACTGGGTTTTTCTAGCTTCTATAATACGAGATCATTCAACTCTTCTGGAATAAAACTACCTGGAATTTTTGTTCATCAAGAAAAGTTTGGCGCAGTTTTTACATCGAAAACCTTTAAAATTTAAACCCTTATCATCTTAAGACAAGACATGCGTTGAATCATGCACTGAAGAGACAGAAAACAAGCGCGCGTGCACCTTTGAGTGGATACACCTATTTTAAAATACGCTGTCGGTGAGAAAGGCGGTTGCACGACCGAAATGAACTGTGGGTATCATTTGGTATACACAATTTCACTAGTTGCGTTGCCCATGATTATGCTTGCGTCGCTAGTGAGAACCAGGCTTTACAGTTGGTGTATCCATTTTCGAGCAAGGGCAACACAAGTAGTGTAATTTTGCATACCAAATGGTACCCACAGTTCATTTCGGTCGTACAACCGTCGTTCTCCCCGACAACGTTTTTTGAAATAGGTGTATATGCCGCGAGATATTGCGTGAGCCTGAGAAAAGTGCGAGTGCTTCTCCGCACACCTCGAGGGCTCATGTAGTTTCCATGGTTATATAATTTAGCACAAGACGACCTTATCTCTTTTATAAAATAACTAAGATATAACTAACGATTAACTCGAAAGAAGCAATGAATATTGGAATATTTTTCTACAATCGTTGCCAAAATGCTTGGACCATGATAGTGGAATTTGCTATGTTTCACAGCCCCATAGGATAAATGCATCCCCCCTATTCCCCTAAACGCAATGTTGCTAGTAAAGAGCTGCAATGTGATCGTTTCTCGACAGCCCACGCAACAAAAGCATCCAACATAAGGCGCAACATTGCATTTGGGGGGAACGGGGGGAAAGTTCTGAAATAGTGATAATATAATGAAGGTTCTATAAATTGGAAGTGACGGTCCAAGGTCTTTTGTCAACGATTGTAGATATCAAGTAAACAGCGCGCGCGCGTTGCTGACGTGCTTTCCTCCGTTCTATGTTCAGTTACACAAAACGGCAATCAACCAAATACATGTAATATCTTAGCTATTGCGTAGGCATATATACTTACTGGACGGTAAGCACGGTAGCCAGGACACCTTCTCGGCAAACTTCAACTGGATAATAACCAGCATTCTCTCTTATTTGCGTCTTGTGACCAGGAGGACAAAGGATCGCATAGGCTGAAAAGAAGAAAAGAAAGTCATAAGAAACAGAATATATTTCAGCTACGGAAATTATACCGACTTTCCAAGGAACAAAATGTCTATGGCGATAATAAGCCAGTTCGTAATTTAAAAATTGTTTTCAGTGCGCAAGCGATTTTACCCAAATTTCTCACCTTCTCTTGTTTAATCAAGAACAAAAGAAGGTTAAAACAAAAGGTGAGAAATTCGGGATAAAATCGCATGCGCACTGAAGACGATTCTTAATTTTACATACTGGCTTATAGGGGAAAGCCTTTGCGCGTGCGTGCATATCATTGTCAGGACGTTTTCTGAGAATGAAGGGTGTAAGTGAGAAAATTTATACGTGTTAGTTTTTCCAAGTTTTAATTTGTTAAACTTTCGCGAGAGAAAGCTAATTTATTGATAAATATTCCGTGAATAGAATTAATTTGAAGTTGCAAGATCTGACTAGAATGCTTAACATTGTTAACGTCCACTGTTAGGGAAAATGTGAATTTGCGTATTTTTACAAGAGCAAAAGTGTTTTCCAAAACCACTGAGGGCATGCGCATATGTGCATCAATGTGACATCAGAAGATGTGCACAATAGCAAATAGGCGGCGATGCTTGATATTCCAAAATGTAGACAAGCTCCAAGGCTTCATTTCACTCATTGCCAGCGAGTACTGAATTGCCAGTGAATTTGCCGCATGGCCTTCCCATGTATGAAATTGCTGGATTTAATATTCTCTTGCTTATTACGTTAAACGCAATGTTTTCGCATATCATTCCCTAGACTATCATTTCTTGATTCAATGGTGGCGCATGAGAACACCACAAATTGATACAACTCAAACAAATAGTCTAATTTCCAAGAACTCACACGTGGTTTGAGATGGGATAACACTTCCACACGCCCAAAGAATAGAGGTCTATTAGTCAAACGTATGGCAGATAATCGTATTACTTACTATCATCGTTTTCGATGGTAACTACAGCATCTTTGCACGAATCTTGGACGTGTACTCGCACATCATTTGTGAAGCACCTCACATGAAATGTTTCGTTTGCCTCGAGGTCATCGTCCTGCTTGATTTCTATAGCCATTTGCTGTACCTGGACGGAGCTTGTGAAGCTGATTACAGCATTTGTTATGGAAAAGTCAGTTGTTTCAGTTGCATTGCCAGCTTCTTTGGTGAAGCATCTGTACCAAGAAATAGGTTATTAAACAAGGTGGGAATCTGATCTTACTACAGATAGTAAAAGTAACATTTTCCTGCTGACTCTACAGAAAACCCAGATGAATTGAAATTATTGTGGAGCAGATGTTTTGGCGGGCACGTGTCCCCTACCCCTATCCCCCCTCCGCACTACCCCGTGGTCAACAACAAGTGCACGGGGGGGATTATGCTTTGAAATATTTTTTGATCTATGTTTTGAAATCATGCTATATGCCTTGAAAAATGACCACATGAATAGGCCTTTTGACGTCATTCTATTCTGCAACGCTTGCACCATACCACCCTGATCGTGATTTTGATATTAGAATCTAATTCACCGCATATCATGCATACTTCCAAAAATGATCCAAAAAATGTCATGTCATATATATTATAATATGTATATACACTTTAGATAACAAAGCAACCAGGTGTCTTGTAAAAGCAGATAATACTTACCCAATGGAATGGTCTTGACTCAAGGCTTGTGATGATCCTAATCTATTGATACTAATACTAGCTGATCCAGCTCCTTCACTGACCCAGGCGTTTTCGCAGGTAATATTGACTGAGAAAAGGAACAAACGACTTTGATAACAGTCATGGAATGAAAAGACGGTCTGAATATAGCGATGTTCGCGATGACGTAAGCCTTTTTTATTCATGTGCCAACCACCAGAAATCCATTGGTCGGTAAGACAAAGGAGCTGTGAAAAGCCTTTGTGATCTTGGTTGGCATATTATCATCACAATGC
>WUCR03009513.1:0-11393 GCA_009858155.3 Phymanthus crucifer
AGGCTAACACTGCAGAAATGCGTCTGCTGTGTGTGGCAGCGGTCATTCACTGGGAATTCGAAAATGGAGTATTTAAGGGAAGGTACGTTTATTATCGTAGCCTGCGTAGCCAGGCGTTCCTGTGGGGTTCCTGTGGTGGAGGGGAAAATGGGGAGGGGAAGGAGAAGGAATTTCTCCTTCCCCTCCCCATTTTCCCCTCCGCCACAGGAACCCCACAGGAACGCCTGGCTACGCAGGCTATTATTATCGGGGTACAGGGAGCCCAGCTCCGGTACTTGTACTTCTGTGAATTACCTTACTCATTTTTTTGACACTGTGTTTTAATTCCATGCGAGATTCCTGTGGTGTAAAATGAGCCTTCAAGTACGGTTATCAAGCATCAGATGATGGATTATAATTTGATAGCGGGTAATTCAAATAAGTGTAACGCATTCTGTTAGTAACTGTCAAATACTTGAGGCTCACTAAACGAATGCGTTACCTTCAATTAAATCTTAATCCGTCATGTGATCCTCAATGCCGTAGTTGAAGGCTCATTTTACACCACAGGAATCCCGCATGGAATTTATTCTTAAAAGATAAAACCACAGAATGCCTGACAGAGTGCATTGAAAAAATAAGTACAAGTACTGGAGCCGGGCTCCCTGTGGTGGGGGCTGGAGGATTCAGAGTAATTTTTCCCAAAAAACATTTGACCCTCTCCAGTCATACCAAACCTAAACTTATGACCCTCCCCACCACCCCACCAAGTATACTAAAAATACCCAGGGTACAACTTAAAGGATGACCCTCCCCTAGATTAGCTTCAAGTGAAATATGTGGCCCTCCCCTTAAGCTTATAAATTTGACTAATGACCCTTCCCTTTGAGGCTCCACCCTTCCCCCTGATAATAAACATACCTTCACTAAGCTTATTACCTCTAGTTATGAATCTATAAACCTCATGCTGATGGCTTGGTCAATCCCTGAAATAATTGTGTTTTCACTTATCTAGGTTATAAGGTATCCAGTTTAGATGGTTGGCCATTTACATCATATAAAGAATTGTATACTACTGGTGAGTTGTATTAATATTTTATAGAATGGAATATGGAAGAGAAGAGAATACTGCTTTATTTATTGCAATTCTCATAATACACAGATAAGTTCAAATATCACAATGCAGAATAGTTTTTGCTGCTGTTACTCAATGATAAACAGTCAGTACCTTTGACTGGGAGCAGCAGAAGCACATTCCAGAGTGCAATTCCCAGCTTACATTAGCCCTTTTCTAATGGGGAACATGTTGCATTGTGGTCTAGCTTCGGTACACAATCTTCTGTCATCATGCCTTATATGGTGTTGTGAGAGTGAACATGGTGCATTGTGGTCTAGCTCCAGTACACAATCTTCTGTCATCATGCCTTATATGGTGTTGTTTGTACCAAAGCTAGACCAGCATGCATCTTGTTTATAAGATCTCAGAAAAGGCTATGTCCTCATAATTATGAAAACCATTATCCAAGCGATCATGGTTTCCATAAAATCACCTTGTTGTATAGATGGCTGAGATAAAAATATTCTATTCTGATGACTGTGTGATTTGCCATGGTCAATGTGATTGGTGAAGTTGTGTTGCTATGATTTGTGCAATGGTCAAAGCATGTTTTAGGTGATCATGTCAATCATAGCAATCATACCCGTATAGAAACCAGGAAGAGTTAGTACAAACATGGTAAAATGTACATAAAAATAGCCATTCTTATGCATTATGATGTGTTAGACTGATTAACATGTGACCAATCAAAGTTATCTGTAAGAGGGCTGGCCTATAGAGCCATTTCTCTAGAAGAGTACAGTTTTAGCCAGTTTCTTTATTGATATGCTGCCTTTGATGCCAGTATTGTTTTTTGAGTACTAACCTTGATTTGTATTAGATGACAATTATCACTGAGTTCAATTTTGATACTCATATCTTGTATTTTTCAGTAATGCATAGATATGGCTGCCTTCTAGGACTGTGGAAATTAGATTTGCTTTATTATGGAGGGTTAATCCATATACATGTAAGTCATTAAAGGAATAATGTTAAAATGTCAGGCATAATGTCCAGAACAGGCATCCAACTAACATCCAATTTATCTTAACATTGTATCAAATTAAATTCTGGGTTTGTTTTTGACTTTGAAGGTGAAAGAAGGAAAAATGGTAGCAGAGACTTGTTGTCGTCCATTTGATAATTCTAACCTGTCAGATCCACTGCGACTCAAGCCATTATTTGAAATATCCATAGAAAATAAAGTGCTTAAAACAACATGCCTGACTGGTCTGAAAACACAACATGATGGCATTGTTAAGGTACACCAGTAAAACCTTTTTTTGTCTTTATAGCTAACAATCATTAAGTCTGAAAAACACAGGCTTTTACATCTGTCTTTTTATGTAAAGACATTAAGCATTTCAGGGCCATCTTTCATGTTTTACTATTTATTGTTTACCTGGAAGTTACAGATGTCTTAATCATTTCTGTTCTGAGTATTATCTAAGAATTTCCCTTATGCACACCCTTCTTATGAGTCTAGAATAAAAGGATATTTCTTTTGACTAAAATGTTTAGGTTAACAGTACAAAAGGGGGTCAAGCAGGAGAATTTTCATTCCTTTGTTGCAAACCTGACTGGCACCAAGTTGTACCTGTAGGACGCCAGGTATGCTTTTCTTCTCTCATCTGATGCAACCAGGAAGCAAAGTTACTGTACTCCCAAGCAGGGGGGGGGGGGGTTAATACTCCACCAGGATTTATGTTTATTAGAGTTTATGACAGAAATATCCAAAATTTTATATGCTAAAATGAAAAACAAACACTGAACCACAAACATTAGCAATAGAAAGAGCACCTTTACTTTGGTAAATTTACAAAATTCATGATATTAGAAGTAATGTCAGCTGAGAAAACAATCTTTTAAAAATGACAAAATTTGCAGACGTTTGTTATGCATAATACCCCTAGTCAAACAAACGTCAGCTGTAATCTGTCAATTTTAAGGAAAAGTTTTCTCTGCCAGTTGAATGCCTAACATCATAAATCTTCATAGATTTACTAAAGTAAAGGTGCTCTTTAATTGGTGATGATGCTGGTTTCACTTCCAGTTTAATCTAAACCCATTTGATTAAGAAAATGCTGTAATGGAATTCAATCTATGGGAGTATTGCCTGGAATCATACTGTTCAGTACATCACCTCTCAGTGTATGGCCTGGTTTTCATCGTTGCACTCAAGGTCATGTAAGGAGAGATGCTTATTGGTTACACCCACTCCCTGCAAGTAAAGATATAATATAACTCTTATTTTCCAACTTGTACTCTGCTCTTGTCGCCTCCCTGTCCCTCCCTCTCAATTTTCTTTTTTCTGTTTTTTTCCCTTTCTGTTTTTATTGTTACAGAATATAGAATATTTTCGGCAGTGGCTTAAAGATGAGTACAATGATGGGCAAATCTTCGTGACAAGCCCTCATCTCATTCATATAATCTCAAGACGTTATGGAGCTGTGCATGAAATGTTTAGGTAAGTAAGTCATGCAGGATGGTGAGGGGTTCCATAGATGTTTACTACAGAGCAGGTTTTATTCAAGTGGAAAATTTCTAACCTAACTTTAGCCATACCATATTTTTACATATTATTGTTGGATAAATTCAGATTTTAGAAATGCATGCAGAATTGTAATTGCAACAAAGTTGAGTTGTTTTGGTAGGTGCCAGTCAAGGTGCTTCCATGGTATTCCATAGACATGTGCCCTGGAAACTGACCTCATGTTTTCAGACAAGACCTTGGAATGGAAACATATTGAATGATGTCCCAAGATATTCTACTTTGTCCCAACAGCAAAGTTCTACAATTCTCTGTGTGCTATTGAGGATAAGTGTAATACCCTTCCACGTACTGATGTTTTGCTTTTGATTCACGTCTTTCTTGTAGTTCCAACCTCAGATTTCAAAGATTGAGCCTACCTTCAACTGCTGGTCATGACGATTCCCTTTTACTTCCTGGAATGTACAAGGTATTGAGAAGCATGCCAATAGTGTAGCAAAACGCCCAGAGCTTTTACCCTCCTCTTGTAGGTTTTCTTTAGGTTCTCTTGTTATCAGAGTTTTCACTGAAAAATAGACAATTAATTCCTTTTCAAGCAAATCTACTAAGTGTGCAGTTTACCCATTCACAATCCAAGGATGTAGTGATAAGCAATAACACAAGATGCTAGTTCTTCCCATTAAGTATCGTGTGCTCTTTTTTCCCCCTCTCACCAAAAGTCACATCCTGTAAAGGCATGGAAAAACGGGAGTGCGAAAGAGCGTTCCTTTCCCAGGGCAATGCCTATCTCGAGGAATCCTATTGCCCAGCATCGTAGGATTAAACAAACCAACCAAGAAAGTATGGGGGGGGGGGGGTAATACCAGCAGCATTCGTCGTGCAACTGGTTGTTGCATAACAAGTTAAACGACTGTGTTGCTCATATTTCCTCCCCTTGAATAAATATACTGTTAAATTTTGCGTCAAACGTGTAATCAGTTTGTCACATTCATAGGGTACTTACAGCAGTCATGGAATAGAACTAATAATGGTTTGTGACTGTAAAGATAGAGTTCTTGGAACCAAGGTCACGGTGAGTATCACCGCTGGAGTGCATTCCCTTTGACCTGGTGAAAACCCAATCTAGATACTGTACTCTTACGATTTACACCTATTTCAAAAACGTTGTAGGAGAGAAAGGAGGTTGCACGACCGAAATGAACTGTGGGTACCATTTGGTATGCACAATTTCACTAGTTGCGTTGCCCTTGCTCGAAAATGGATACACCAACTGTAAAGCCTAGTTGTCACTAGCGACGCAAGCATAAACATGGGCAACGCAACTAGTGAAATTTTGCATACTAAATGGTACCCACAGTTCATTTCGGTCGTGCAACCTCCGTTCTCCCCGACAACGTTTCTTGAAATACGTGTACATGTACATATTTTTCTGAAAAATACCTTCAGGGTGATCCTAATGTCCCAGCTGGTGAAATCACCTTCGATATTGACCTCACTCATCCACTGGAGGAAAGCGAAGAAGACGATGGAAACAACGTCCCTGATACCAAATGCGGTGGAAAGCATCCGTTCCGTCTTCCTGCTGGATATTTTGGTGACATTCCAACTCATCTGAAATACTACATTGGAAAGTAAGGCATTATCCTCGTCCCCTTCCCTTAGAAGTTTTTCCTTTCATACCTTGCTGTTGCGAAACGTATTTTTGTTAGTTATGTTTGCTAACTTTCATAGCGCGACCATACTGCTGGTATCGACGAGTTATCTTGTTGTTCGGGTTGGGCTCTACTGCTAATTCAAAACGGATTGGTTAATGCATTCATGCACCTTTCATGATGCGCATCGCATCTTGTTGCATCATAATTTTTGGTCTTAGGATTGAAATGCAATCTCACTAGAAGATGTCAAGATCAAACTGAGCTTGTTGAGAAAGTTTTGTGGCATTTCATATCATCGTGATCTCTGATTGACTGAAATCACATAGTCCGTTATGCACTTGTTAGGCAGATTTAGCTTAAGGAGGCGCATAGTCCAAGAACGCGTCACTTACCGTTATCTTATTCACTTTCTACTTCAATTTGCTATTTTTTGTCCTGCATCATGTCCTCTCTAAATGGTGAAAATGCTTATCTAGAGGTTCCGGATGGAAGGTCTACTATACACGGCGCGGAATATTAACATTGTACAGCCTATTTAGTCGAGCACGGCGTCCTGATTGAAGGCCGCGTCGTCGCTAAATCAGCCTGTTGTGCAATATGCAACAGAACCTCCATCGGCAAGCTGTATATTACAGTTTTTGAAAGCAAGCGTGTGTTGATTCGATTTATTTTCTGTTTGTGTTTCAGATTCAAGGGTGTTGGACGAATAGCAAATAACGGCTTCGAATCGCCGCAGTGGACGGATAATATTTTATATGTATTTGATAAAAATGAATTTGGAGTACTTTGGACGGAACTTCGAGCTTTTGCGACGTTTCGTCGGACTGAAGAAGAATTTTTACAAAACTAGTAAATCCTAATCCATTTTCTAAAATAACTCGTACAAACTTCTTGGAATCTTGCATCCTTACTGGCCACAATTTTGGGAGAGAGCGCGAGCGTGTATTACACACTTATCGTGTTCAACTCGCGGCTCCAAATACGCAGTGAACCTTAAAAAATGTCTTGTTGGTATCGTTACATGCAGTAAATGCATTGAACTTATCTCAATCCACCCATTTAATATCATTGTCATTCTTTCAATAGATTAACGTAGATAGGATAAAAGCAAAGAAATTTACACTAAAATTATATGCGTCTTCTCTCAAAATTAAAAATTGGAACACTTCTACTTGTCTGTGATGTGGTGCGCAGTGTTACAGGAAAGGTTACTATGTGTGACATCCCTGTACAAACCCTGTTACCTACCTGTGATGTGGTGTGCAATGTTACAGGAAAGGTTGCTACGTGTGACATCCCTGTACAAACCCTGTTACCAACCTGTGATGTGGTGCGCAATGTTACAGGAAAGGCGTATCTCGGTTGGAATTGTTGGCCAATGGCCATCCTAGGGTTCTGCACCTCTTTTTCGACTTGTATATGCCTTAAATACCCATACAGGGGAGCGTTGATAGGTTGAGGGAGTAATAATAATGTGCGCTTATGACCGCGAGAACTTTGTAACGAATAACTTCTCCCGTGATCGAAGTAAAAGAAAATTTTTTATCGAATGAAAATACTGAGTTAATTGCCTGTTAGGCCGTCGGCGGGACCGCCCAACAACGAAGCAAACGCAGTCTTTTGTTATGTCCAATAACTAAGATTTTGTCCCTTTCCTTTGTTTATCGGAAATGATTTTTTTCTCCTATTCGTCTTCTCAGGAAACCGCATTTAAGTTTGATAATGTCCTTTTTGTTTTATGAGGAAAAATAAAAGAATAAAAATCATTTTTCTTTTGATTTTCGAGCTATTCTTCGAGCCTTGGGGAATAATACGTCGCGAAAGGAATGGGTCCTAGAGTTATAATTAGAAATTATTAACAAATCTACATCCGGGAGCCCTGAAAGCATCACCAAAATGGCGGACGTCGATCAGCAAGAAAATGGAGATCTAGATCTCTGGTAATGCCGGCTTTTTATTCTAAAATATGAAGAACTAAAACATTTTGATTTATAATTTGAGCTCATTTGAGTCCTTGTTTTCTTAGGTCGTCGATTTTGCGTGATGTTCAAAGCTCAGCGACAAGAAAGCTTCGAGCGCACAAGTCCATCTTGCTGTTAGGTGTGTAGTCAAATAAAGCTTTTTAGACTGAAAATTCTCTAAAAATACATTTTTAATCTTGGGTTTTCTCTTTTTTAGGGAACGATGAGTCTGGAAAGTCAACTCTTATTTCAAAAATAAGAGGAAAAGAGGACGAAATCAGCCGAGGACATGGATTGGAGTACACGTACCTCGATGTACATGACGAAGAGTTAGACGGTAAATTTTGGGAGGTTCCTTGATCAATATACTTCAAAATTTATCATGATTTTTTGTGCATAGCTCAGTTGTTAACTAACGTGTTAATCGCTTATGAATGTCATTTCTATTCCTAGATTATACAAGGCTAAATGTGTGGATTCTGGACGGAGATTCCAGGAATAAAACGCTACTTAAGTATGCACTGACTCCAAAAAATGTCAACGATATTCTTGTAGTCCTGGTCGTAGATTGTTCGAAACCTTGGTTTATAATGGACTCTTTACACTCTTGGACGGAGATCTTAAGAGAACACATACATTCTTTGAAGCTTACTCCAAAGCAGCTCAACGAAATGGAAGAAAGAAGTAAGTATTTGTACTATATTTTTTGCTTGATTCTGGAAATCAAATTTTCGATCAACAATCTTGTTTGTGATGAGATTTGTAGACAAGTTGAGGCAACTTTAGACAAATAAATTGTTGATTTTGATGTTAGATCCTACATGTAGGACTCTATAGTCTTTGCTTTAAACAGTTTTAAGTATTTTTTCCCTTTTGATGATGAATCCACCACGATTTATTTCACTGTACAAGCTTACATTTGGTTTGTACGTAAGCTTGCTTCGAGCTCACGAACTTCAAAAATTTTTTTTAATGTTTAAAATATATTTCGATATTTTTTGGGGAAAAGATTAAGCTCCCCTTGTTATATTGTTTTTAATCACTAGATCTATCTATAATCCAAAATAGAAAACGTTTTCAATTTGATTGATTTTGTTTATTTTTGCTGGGTGTGTGTGATTCTCATTCATTCTGTAGACTGTGAGCAATGTGTGGTTTCTCTTGCACCTTTAAATTTCTTTGAATCCAAAAACAGTGGAATTCGGTGTGATAGCATTTTTTGCGAGAAGTGAGAAATTATATCATGCATAATAATTGTTGCAAAAATAAAATTAGAAGTTATTTAATTGTGCCTGTTGTTGGGATAAGATTTATTGTAGTCTAGCACAATTCATATAGAGGCGTCTGCATGAATAATAACCAAATCATCTCTGTTCTTTATCATATTAATCTTATGGTTTAAATCCTGTATCATTTTGTCCATCATCAACATCAACATCACGCTCTCCCTGTATCTGCAAACCAAGCGAGAGTTGTTGATGCCTTTTGACTTCATCCTATATTAGGAATTCCACTTCTTAAACAGATATAATTGGTCAAATATTTCTGGAGTGGATATGTTGCCATGTGTATCCAGACCTGGCGAAAATTATACCCTGCTAACCTTGTCATTACCATATTTAATATCCCTGTAGTTAATGGTAGTGGTCTGTTATTGACGTGAACACAGGCAGTATACTGATGACAGTAACATAGTGTTCCAAATGAGATTTATTGCTTTTGAAGATTCAAACATATTGGTCTGTGCATTGATAATATGGTTATTATGGTAATTAACCAATTTTGCCATTACATCATGTCTATTTAAGCTCTCTCGATGATATTTTCAATAAATTATAAAATGCTTTAGAATAAAAAATACAAACTTATATGAATAATGAAGTACATTTCTTATTTGTGAACATTGTAATTAGCTTTAATTGCCAACAGTGTGCAAACTTTCTATAACTATATAACTACTATTTTCATTATTTTTTCTAAAGCATGGCAACTCTGATTTATAGATTTGGTAATAAGTAACCATAGTAGACTGGACTTTTGATAATTATTTTTGGATTTTGTTATGTTCACCAAGTTACAGATGTATGTTCAAAGAATGTTCCAGAATAGCCTATCCCATGTACTTGAGGGTTCAGAACATTTTTGCTGTGTTGGGTACTCTTTTGTCTTCCAGCATTTTTAGATACTACAAACTAAAATCCTTATACATAAGGATAAAAAGGTATTTTTACATGAAACTACTTTCTTTATTTGGAATCTCTACTTTGAGCAATCCATGCATTTGATATTGTCCTTTTATTACACTAAAAGATAGGTTTTAAGTTCTGATAAGATTACCTAATGTCTATGGACATAATTTTCAATATATGCAGTATTTTTTGCTCAAAACTGAAGAAATTGTCTTTATTGGTAATGTAGGCCAATATTGCCATCATTACGATTGAGGCTGCAGATAATTTGATCTCTTAGTTCAGCATTTTATTGTAGGAACTAAAAATCAGTTTAGCATTTAATTCCTAAATCTCCCAACAGTTCATATTGCTTGAACACTTTAAGTGGTTACACTTGAATAAAACCTGTTGTTTTTTATTGTGTTTTTGTACAGATTTAATCATCTATTCTTTTGAAGTTCCTATTGTCTGTCTACCTCCTTAAGATAAGGATTTCATTATGCTCAGACGATCTTAACATTAAACTTATACCTGAAAAACTTCTACTGTTTTATTCCAAGTATTGTTTTTGTTGCAAGACTGAAGCCCTCTAGAGTTCCTACTGTCTGTTTAAGAATAAACATATTACTGCTGTGATATGGCTTTGTATCTCACAAGGGATACACCTGAACACATTCCATTGTCAGACTTCATGTAATATCTTTTTCACTCTAGCTTAGTCCCTGGTTTTCAATTATATATGACCTAATTCATATACTGATTTGATAGCCCACACTATCCTACACTACCCACTCTGTGTTCTATCTTACAAGGGTGGGCTGTTTTCTCAGCTGTTTACCTTATATGGTTCTCAGAGCAGACTATTATATGGCTGGTTGACTTTGCATTGCCTGCTTGAATTATTATGGCTTGTTTGACCTAGAAACAATATACTCTATGCGGTATTAGAGATGGGAAGTGAAATATTTTTTTCTTTCACACAGGGAGAAATACATTTCAAAAGTGTGGACCAGAATTTGAGTAAAACTTGGGTCTTTCTCCATGTAAAATAAACATTTGGTGGGATTTTTCTGCTTTTTGGATGCAGTATAGTTTCAGAATAATTATGTTTGGAGTTATTAGCTGAGATATACCGGTAACTCATGCTCTGATAGCTCAAAGAGTGTGCACCATGGGTGCGTGCTGATGTAAAAATTTTGCAAGACAGTTTCATTTTCCAATTCATGTTCTCTTGTTTTTGAGAAATTCTTTACATAGAAACATTTACAAAATGAGATAAAAGAATACTGAAAATGAATGAGCCTCCTGAGAGACTTCCGAGTTTGATAAATCATTGTTTATTCAGCAGAGCTTTCAAGAAAGAGATTCATCTCATTAAGTGATGAAGAAGTCAACAATTATTGGATGAAAAGCATATGAAGCTGCCTTCCTTTTTACATGTTTTCATCATGCTATGTTATAAAAGCACTGGTACTTGGTTAGCATTTACCTGCCAAGTTTTAGGTGTAAAAGTATTTTTATTTATTGAAAATCCAAGATTTATTTGGAGTTACATGTATCCACTAGCATTTGAACAACACTTCTGATATGTTGAACTAACAAGGTACAAGAAAACAAAACAAAGAACACAGTGAGAATGGTAGATCAGAACACATTTTTGATTTCCTTTAATCCACTTGTTCTTTCTTTTAGTTGTTTTGACTAATTTATAGTTAAGGATTGGTACGTCATGGTTAGCGTGCATCCATCGAGTTTTGGGTGCACGCGGGAGGTTGCTAAGCATGAAAGAAGCATACTCTAGCTTCTTGAGTGCCTCCCAAGTGCACCCAAAACTCGATGGATGCACACTAACCATATACCAATGCTTTTATAACATAGCTTAATGATGAAAATGTGCAAATCAAAGTCAGTTTCGTATGCTTTTTGTCCAATAACTGTTGAGTTCTTCGTCGCTTACCGAGGTGAATCTCTTTCTTGAAAGCTCCGCTGAATAAAAATTTGTGTCAAACTTGGAAGTCCCTCAAGAGATTCATTCATTTT
>WUCR03009539.1:0-11392 GCA_009858155.3 Phymanthus crucifer
TCGCAACGTGATCGTTCAACCGTTCCAACAACGCGTTAAAAACAAGCCGTTAAACACTCAACCTGAATCTGCTGTATTTAGAACTAGGTTCTGTGTGATGTCCAGGACATGACATCTGGGACACAACACCTGTGATGTATAGTGCTCAGAACATAGTGCATTGATAGAAAATGGAACTCTAATATCCAACACAGGCTCTAACTTATAGACTGTTCTGTTTAGGGACCATGCGTCCTAATAAACTAGCTCATAGATTAAAGTTTGAGAGCCTTTAGGTTAATTCAGTGACAAATGTTTAAGGCTACTCCTAACCGTTGCATTGACTACATTCTACTTTCAGTCATATTCACAGAAACATACCAATGAGGTTTCTAGAGTGTCCTCCCAATGAAAGTCCAGGATATATAGATGAGGCTGATATATTCTATCAGAACCCAAATAAATGGCTAAACAAGGAGTATAACAACATTAGTAATCACGGTGAAAGATTGCAGATGTTACCAACTCATGTCATTTGCTTCAACAAGCTATCAAAGGTTGGTATCACGCATACATGTAGTTGATACTGTAACTTAGACTAATTCTATCATAAGTTGAAGTCATGTGTTAAGAGGGTGCACAGCATATGACATTACATTGCAATTGCCAGATTTTGAAAATATTTGCCCGGTAGCCCTGGAGAGCATTGCGGACAAACACAGCGTCTGGGACACACACAGCATCGCGGACAAATGCAAAAAATTACAAAAATCACCCCCCTCCCCAGGGTCCTTCTTGGCAGGGTTTACCTAGGAAATAGGTCAGCACTGCATTGAAATTGCCAGATTTTGAAAATATTTGCCCAGTAGCCCTGGAGAGCATCGCGGACAAACGCAAAAACCTTCCAAAAATCACCCACCCTCCCCAGGGTCCATCTGTTGGCTGGGTTTACCAAGGAAATAGGTCAGCACTGCATTGAAATTGCCAGATTTTTAAAATATTTGCCCGGTAGCCATGGAGAGCATTGCGGACACACACAGCGTCACAGACAAATGCAAAAAATTGCAACACTCACCCTCCCCAGGGTCCTTCTGTTGGCTAGGTTTACCTAGGAAATAGCACAGCCTTCCATTGCAATTGCATGATTTTGAAAATATTTGCCCAGTAGCCCTGGAGAGTGTCACGGAAAAAAGCAAAAATACAAAAATTCCCCACCCTTCCCAACGTCCTTCTTTTGGTTGGGTTTACCTAGGAAATAGGTCAGCATTCCATTGCCAGATTTTGAAAATATTTGCCCAGTAGCCCTGAAGAGCATCGTGGACACACACACACAGCGTCGCGAGAATACAACTTTTGCATGTACATGTGATTAATCTGCTTTTACACACCATGGGTACGACTGTTCTAGGCTTTTATAACATGTTTGTAAACCTTACAACAATTGTGGTTGTATTGGTGTTCAGGTTCATAGCAAATTTTTTCACTCTTGTCAATGTTTTATTAAAAAAACTTCTGATGTCTTTATTAGGTGATCAACTCATTTCTCAAGAAATTCGAATACAAAGAGGTAAGATTCTAATATCAAATTTGTGATTAAAAACCTTTTAAGGAAAACATTCTATTCTCCTTCGTTTTTCAGTGTTCAAGATTCTTCCACACTCATTTTCCAGAGGGTCGTATTGGAAAAGAAGTTGTTGTTTATTGTCAATAGAAATAATTTTCCTCCACACTTTCCCTGGAGTCATTAAATACTAAATATGCTTTGCCAAATCAAATTTATTAGCAAAAAAAGATGGTCACAGTATATGTACAAGTATTGATAGAGAAGAAATAAAGGTTTCACAGCAAGAATAATGTCAATAGCATACGAAGTGTAGTAAGTGCCATGTATTTATAATTTCGTTAGTGGCAAAATACCAGTACGTATATAGCAAAAAATATTGTTCGGCAAAATTATTTCCAAAGCATTATACAAGAACTTGCACAAA
The DNA here is from genome assembly GCA_009858155.3 of Phymanthus crucifer. Lineage (NCBI taxonomy): Eukaryota > Metazoa > Cnidaria > Anthozoa > Actiniaria > Phymanthidae > Phymanthus > Phymanthus crucifer. Next base: position 1,968 of record WUCR03009539.1, read on the forward strand.
GCATTGAATAAAGGTCATGATTACAAGAATAATTATGAATAAATCAAGAAATAATCCAAGATAATTCCGAATTTAGGACACAACTATTAAAGCAAAAATGTGTTGTCAAAATGAGCAATATTTATGCAAGAAAAAGTAAATGACTCGATTTAAATAACAATGCTGTTCTCATGATATTTACAAGGATGGTAATTCTTTTTGTGATCTAAATATTTCTGTCCATGGATGGATCGTTATTCTCATTATTTGTGGCATCATTAGCTTGAGGTAACTGGCCTCTTGAACAACAAAATGTGAGGTTCTAAAAGCAAAGAAATTTGTAAATTAGTGCAGCAAAGTATAGTTTATGCAAACAATATCATCCTCTGTATGAGCTCTCATAATAAGTCCTTCAAAGCAAGGAAGCCAGGGCCAATTTCAACATGTAAGGACTCGGAGTTTAGAGGACATTGCTTTTCAAAACCGAAAAAATTTTCTATAACTACATTACCTGGTTTATGTATCATATAATGTTGCCATCCTTGAGACTGTTGTACGCCCATTCCCCGCCATTCTTCTTCTGTCAAAAGTCTGTCTCTTGGTATTCTCTTCGCAAGGGCTTTGGGAAGCATTACGTGTCTGAATAAGTCGAAAAACAACCTTTTATAAGCAAAGCGTGCACTGCTACATCGATAGGAAAAACCACTTCACAGTCTGGGTGAGGTCTTGCAAATATTGAAACGTACTCAAGATATCAAAAAATCCCGGCCAAATTTGGATAAGGAATTGATCATTTTTCCACTGGCAATCAAGAATTTGCGATTTTTGTGTTAATTTTGTAGATTTCAAAGCTATTAATAAAGACAACGAAAACGCCATTTTGGATGCAATCGACAACACGTGTTGAACGACGAAGTTTTTCCGTCTTTAAAACATCCAAATGAAATCCTCCCAAGCAAAAACTTAGCTTGAAACAAGCAATAGTTAGTGATTTACTTTTGAATTAACTTTTGCTTGAATATATATTACTAGAATTTAAAGTGTTGAAGATTTAAATTCAAGGTCAACGATGTCTATTTCATTGTCCGTTTGGATTCAACATCGAGCAGAAAATTTGTAAAATTTACACGCTAAAAATTACAATTTTTCACCTGTATTCGAAGCCAGTATCATCGGCGTACTTAGCAGAGTAGTGGATATCTGATGCAGACATTTTAATGGTTTAGTAAAGAGGTTTTTTCTTGAATTTTACCGGTGCAAAGTTCTTGCAATCGTTGCTGAAGTCGACGCCGCGCTCTGCAAATTATTTGATCAGCTTTTAAAATCGACCGCGCGGCCTCTGATTGGCTGGGTTGTGTGAAGGAGCGTTTCTGATTGGATGAATGAAATTTGGTTCCAGTCTTCGCTGATGTGAATGGTCGGGGGCAGGGCGAGGCAATAATGTTATGGGGGAGGGGTAGGGGTGCAGTAGGAAAAGAAGATAAAAGAGGAAAAAGAAAGTAGAAAGAAAAAATGAACGAAAGAAAAAAGAAAGAAAGATTTAAAACTGAGAATTAAACTAAAAAGAAATAAGAAAACAAAATAGAAGAAGGAACACATGACTGAGAATTGATCAAATCAGTTGTTTCCTTATACAGACCCCTGAGTAAATATTTCCAAGACTACTTGTATATTCTTCGAAGCGATTTTATCTAGATCCCAGAATCAAGTTATTTCCTATCAGACAAGGATGATCATTGAAAGTAAGATTGTTATCTAGAAATACAGGCTTTTCCAACTTCATAATCGATACTAGATCTTATCTGCGCCTCCAATTCATTATTACAGTGAATTTTAAATGTTTCACTGAGGATTGGTTTAACTCCAATGTGTCTGCTTCCGGATCTTGTCTAAACTTCTGTTTCTAGTGGATTAACGAATCAGCCAAGATGACACTTCGTTTGACTCGAATGTGGCTAAACATTTCTTCTCCACCCTAATCAAGGCAGGTAGTTTTGATATTTAATGTGTCTTCTGGATTTTTCAGATAAAATGATATTAGGAGTTCAGTTTCAAAAAGTAAACAATGCAAGTTGATCTCAGCTTAGGGTACCTAAAAGCGTGGCAGCATAAGGAAAATGCCAAAGCTGTGTGAGACAATTTCATGCAAAATCAGTTTGGTTTTGTTCAACAACTGCCCCCTGAGTGTTTCCTGATTTTGTTATGTTGTATGTACAGCAGAATATGAGGTCGGAAATCAAAATTTCTGTGTCTTATTTGAAGTTCTTTAGGTGTTGAAGCCTGTTAAAGTTGTTGCCATTTAAGGAGGAAAATAAATCAGAGGTTTCCGTGAACGTATCCCACAGTTTCCGTAGGGTTTTCCCATGAAATTCTCGCATAAGAAACGGGGGAAAATGAAAGTTCTCGCAAATTCCTACTTGAGTTCTTCTTCGTTCTTTGGCTGTTTTGTTCGGTTAGTTTTGCTCGAAATCAATAATTATTTAACCAACTAAAGCAATTCTGAAAAGGAAATATTGTTTAACTGAGTAAAGAGATGATTGAGATTTTATCCGGAATGGTATCCACAGGACCATCAATCAAGTGTAACACAACGACTAGGAGAGGTTCATTGACGGATAAACAATGACAAAAAGTGAAGAAGGCGTGAATCCCCCAAGATATTTTGAATTTTGCGGTCTAGACGCCATAATAAAACATCAAAATTAGTTTGTATATCTTTTCGCATCGCGCGACGTGTGACTGTTCACTCCCTTTAACGTGGCGCGAGTATGCTGTTACGACATGACCACGCCTGATGGGAAGATAGTGTTCGACTTGAAAACCCTCTTGAGCTGATTGATTTGGATAATAAACACCTTGGGTACTAATCTGTGAAAGTCATAGAAAAGACAGCAAGATAAAAAAGGCTTTTGGAGTAACAATTTTGAATTTATAAACATTTTACGGATCACCTCCTTTCTGGGGCAATTTTAATAATTTGTTATGATTCATTTAGCTCAGGTCATCGAACGTCAAAAATACACAACACTCGCAAATTCAATTTTACTTAACGTTCATTAAGAAATTGAAGTTCATAAGTTCTGACAACTTATAGTGGTTTTGTCAACTGCTTTTTCGAGGGTATTATCCTGAACATCTTTTAGAAGTTTCTGCAGTGAAATTAAAGTTTATTGCAATTATCAATGTTAAAATTTGTCTTCATATTAATGTATAAACTGTAGAATTTTCTGCCTTTTTCTTTTTCCAAAATGCGTTTTGCGGGGCATGGCGCACCACAAAGGCCCATGCACAAGCGCTCCATTGTCTTTGCTCAAATACCTATTGCACGTCTTCTCTAGCAAGATAAATATTATTTCAGCGACACATTTCAAGGTGTCGACTTAATGCTCCATAAATTAGCTCAGAAGCTTGTACCAGGCATGTTGACACCCCAATTTTACAACTTTTTGGCCAAGGTGGAAACGGATCTTGCACCGTGACCTTCCTCGAAGCTTTTATGTCTTCCTCACTCAGTTCCAATTGATGACACTCCTACGGATGTTTTCTCAAGCTTCCGGCTCTCCTAAGCAAACGATCTAGCGGGGTAGCCTTGGAATTTGAGATAAGTGAGTGACATCACAACGTGTCAACTGATTCGTGAATTTTTAGAGGATTCTAAACATTTTTTCAACTTTCCTTAACTTTATTTTCAAAGTTACTACTCGTATTCCTATAAATAGTTTTGTATTTTGCTGCTAATGATCTCTGTACGCAAAGACTGTCAAGTTTGAATCTGACTTTGACAAATTCTCTTTCTCTAGCGTTTAATCTTTTCGAAAGTGATTTTTTCTCGTCCTATAAATTTTCCAAAGGTTTGCGCATCTTCATGGCATATCGTGCTTGTCAAGCAGAATATTAACTACGCATTATAATTACTGTTATCACACATGGCCTAACCCATCCAAACAAAGCTCCTTAAGTTATGTGCAAACAGACCTTAATCTATTGACTGAGTTAAGAGTAATAACTAATGCATGGATGCCGCCGCAAAGCCAACACCTCGATCAGCCCAAATGCAAATGCCTCAGTCTTAATCGAACCTATCGCAGCTCACGCCTACAGAGCTGGGTGTCGCCGTTGTGGTATTTTCAAGCCCATGTCTATCATACTCAACTGTCAACAATGAAAATTAAGTCGCATGACCTTTTGCAAGCTGTTAGTCTGAGCGCGCGCACTTTATAGAGGGTATTTCAACCAGAGGTAGTCAGCCTTGTGGACGTTCGTCTGGACATTCATCATATTCTAACTAGCCAGCGCATTAGAAGCCGCACCACGTTCCTTAGACCAGCACAACCGGCAAAACAAAAATGAGGTATGGTTTCATCTTTAAAACTTCTTCACAAATTTTATTGCCTACAATTCACGAGAAAATCTATAAGTTATATCTCACTTATGCTTTGTAATTCAAAGTAACTTGGGATAATTGATTTCCAGAGCAAATCGATAAATCTGCGAATGGTCTTTTTCATTTCAGGTTTTCGTACGCCATAAGTGTGATATATTTTTTCCTCCAACTACTATCAACATCTTGTTTCAAGGTATGCATTATTTATTCGTATGTATTTATATTTTCATTTGATCTGTTAGATTAATAATTGTCATTTCAGTCATAGTAAATTTGATTAATTTTTTCCACGAGGTATAGAGGCAGTAATTGTTACATTCACTTCGATTGAGTGAAAGAGAGTCGATCGTAGGGAGCACTAGATGGGTTTCCCACTGTATATCAATGAACACTTATCTCAGCGTTGTCCTTTAGTTAACAGTTGATCTAAATTGATATAAAGATTAGTGAATTCCTAGATTGCCCCGGTCAAAATAGATTACGTAGAAGATAGGGTAGACAATGATAATTTTTTCGGTCTGCGCTGAAAAACCGGTCATTTTTTCCGATGTCCGGTCACGACCTCTCTACACAAACAAAGGATCCAAAATCAACATATCGGAACGCGGTTCATCCTTTTGGCGCCAAAATTTCATTCTTCTTTAACTTTGACTCCTCAGTTATCATTTTCTTTTCTTTGATATCAATAAACTCGAAAATCGAGTTATAATTTGAGAGATTTAGTTCAATTATCGTGGGAGACTTTGGCACTTCGTGACAATCTCTCAGTAACACAACGACTATTCTCGAAATTACAATGTAAGATTAAATTGAGTTTGTAAACAATTTTAACCTTTTAAACTTAGGGATTATTAGACGTAAAAGACTGCTTTAGTTTATATAAGAATAAAGTGTATTAGTTCTTGTTTTTTATGCCATTAATGAAAACAATTATAAAGATTTTGCACTGATAAGAAAAGTGGTTGGTAGCATTTGATGTCAAGCGATGGGATGGAAAGCCGCTATCTTTAGGAATTCGAAAATCTTATGGAATCGATATCAAACGATTTTCACTCAGTTTAGAATATTTTCACTTGATTCTATAGATATTTTGGCTCCTAGAGTTTTCAAGACTAGATATAACGTAGAGCATCATATGGTAGCTTTACTAACTATGAATGGTGAGGAAGAAAAGATGAGAAACAAGAGAAAACTGAGTAGAAATCAAGTGTTCTTCACAAATATTTCTGTTAGGAGTTGAACTCAGATAAACTCGCGTGGCGGTCTTGATAAGAAAGCCTGTAATTCGCTCATATATACTGTGGTTTGTGTCACAAGGGGTGCCCAAATAGCAAAGAATTTTCCGTCTCTAGATTATTTTTGCACTGCGAGAGCCGATCTTCAGAAACTCCTTTCCTAAGATCGACGAAAAACGCCACAAAGAAGTAGAATAGTGAAGGAGACATTTTAAGGAATGGATCCAATTATTCAAAATACGAAAACCCTTTATCGCACAAGAGTTTCCGCAGTACGTCTTTGGCTCACCGCAGTTCACAAATAATTGTCATTTCTCATGTTGCAAAACTCAACGTCACACTTCTCGCTGTCTTCAAAAAATCACGCATTTTATGTACGTCAATTCACGCGGATTAAGCGCAAATTTGAGCGCAGCAAAATACAACACTTTTAAAAATGTCCTGTGTCAAACTTATATTTTTTCCACGGCGATTTTCTACACCTTCGTTTCTGGCAAGAAGATGGCTTTTGACAGCGTTGCGCGACTTTTTTCAGGACGCGCTCTTTCAACAAGAAGGTTGGAGACTTCCGGTAAATCATAACAGGAAAAGCTTTTTGCTTCAAAGCGAATTCGCTGCCGCAAGCTTGTAACACCTTATTTTACCAGAAGGCGCTTCATAAACTTTCATTTCATTGAAAAGAAAATTGTGCGTACTTAGGAAAAGATTATGAGATTAGTTTTTTTAATGAAATTTAGGATTCTGAAGTAGGATTTTCTTAATTATGAGGTTTGAGAAATATTTTAATATCGGATTGCGGGCCCCTTACTATGACCAACATGTGTGTCGAACAAGTCCATTCATGGTGCTTGTCCACTAAACGCACGGAAACGCGTGGTTTGTTGGGCCCATTTTGTGGTGAATGCGGACTTCTTGGGAAGGATTAAGTTTACTATGAAATGAAGCTACACTAGATAGAAAATAAGGACAATATTGGATTAAATGTTTTTCGCATTTCAGACCACATGTCATTCTCTAAAAAAATAACTTTTGACACGAGTTGTAAGCTGTGTGTAGAGAACATATAATCTCGTGTTAGTGTGAGTGAGTGACAGTGCGCTAAATTGGAAACCAGTATGAACATACTGAATTTGAATTCCACTATAACAGAAAAAGAAAAAAAGGGAAAAAAATCTTTGTCAATTACGATGAAGAATTTTTTTGTGATTCAGTGTTTTCCCATTGTTAAAGTTGCTGGCGTTCTCCAACCATGTGTCATTCATTCCCTTGAACGTTCTCTTTACTTCCTATGCCATAGCAAGCACTTTATAATTATATCAAATAATAAGCCAACAATTAACTATATACACCTATTTTCAGTACGCTGATTACAAACTCCATAGCGACAGCTCAGACTTCTTGGCAAATTCTTCTCGTTATATTGTCTATCCTTTTTGTCTTCATGGTCTGATAAGCCAGCGAAAGCAGACGAAAAACCCATCAAAATAAAACTGAACGGCGCCCCTAACAGCAGGGGCCTAGTCCTTACATTGTTCATTGGAACAAGATGTTTTATCTCGAGTGTTTGAGTATCGAGAAATCTGAGGGTTACATCTCAGCCGTCTCGGTCGGTAGTATCGAATTCAACTATGTTGGAATCAGGTGATAAAACAAGGTGCATTCTTTACTCCTGATGTAATGTTCTGTTATAGAACATGCTGTGGATCCGTCGTGGAGATGTTTTTTAACCGCATATCCCGTAGACATTACACCATGTTACACGTGCCGTGGACTCAACAGCGACAGTAGGAGTGTGAGCATAAAGTACTGCCATGCAGCTGTGGTTTTTTGCGCTTTTGTAGAGTGGAAGAGCCGTTTTGCGCAAAACTCGGACGCACTAAAAACAATATCTTCAAAAAGCACCCTCTAGGTTTCTGAAAATAATTTTTCGACGTCCTACAGGCTTTGCGCAAACCTGTTCAGTACCATTCCTGATGATTCGTCGCTCTCCTAGTAGATGTGCGTACCTTCTTTAATGTTTTCTCCGGCTCTGCGTATTTCCTTCCTTCCGCAAACCCTAAATTACCATCTTCGATTTGTGGGTTTTTCCAGCTTGCAGATGAAATAATTGATCAACCCAGAGCTAAAGGCTGTTGCAGGATACCCTGACTTAGATCAGCCCATAGGTTGTTTCAGGGTTCCATCTGTGAGTCAGCCATGCCCTGACTTAGATCAGCCCAGAGGTTGTTTCAGGGTTCCATCTGTGAGTCAGCCATGCCCTGATTTAGATCAGCCCAGAGGTTGTTTCAGGGTTCTGTGAGGTAGCATGCCTTGACCTAGATCAGCCTAGCGCTAAAACACCAATCGCCGTGCGCGCACGATAGTACTTGCTGTGAAGAGTGTAGTACTGCCGAATGTCTTCTACAACGCCCTCTAGATAACAAAGTGGTCAGGAATGTTTTATGGCGAAGTTGTGTCTACGATACTTCATTTTTCTGATAAACTAACACTTCAAGTAGTAACTTTAGTCTTCGTGCTTTGGTAGCATATCCCTTTCAATATCAGGTGAAGGGTATTTTTTAGATGAGAGTAATGGGATTTAGCTTGCGTCACGCGATATTTTTTCAGTTTGTTCACAAATTTCACGTTCACTATTCGATCGCCAGAGACGCGTATCTGACCTCCAAATTTGCCTAGAAATTATCTCGTTATTCCAGCTCCTAGTATAAGATTTAGTTATCTTTTTATTTTATTCCGCTATTCGTTCTCGATTGTCCGATAAGAGCTTTAACTAGAAACACAATGCACGAGGCAATACCGCCAACCCCACATAATAGATGCTAAACAACGAACCGAATTGATTAACCTTGACGGGTTTACTCAGCGCGATCAGTTGGCCGCAGAAGGCGAAGCTCAAACCGCACTATTCGCTTAGCTTGATTAACGTATAGCATGAAACAATGGACTCCAACTCATTGATAACATGTGGTTTGAGTCGCGCGCAACTAATGGCTATATACTCCGTTTTCTCACGCAAGTTCTTAACCATCTTGTTTTACGATTTCTTGACAGTAAAAAAGACACGCCATCTCGCAGGTTATGTTACAATTATATTTAATTTTGTTTGCAAAAATCATTTCTTAAGGTCCGAGTTAGATATAATTTCGGATTGTTTCGATTCAGAAAAATAGATTTTTTATTTTGCGCAAACATATTTTTTGGGATTGGAGAAGTACACAGTGTTTGAAGTGTGGTTTATCGATCCATTTTGAGTCGATTAGTAAGACGAGAAGTAATTGTTCATGTAGTCTTGAGAGTGTTGTGACTAAAAAACGTGAACTCTCAAACACACTCTGTGAATTCAGTTACTTAGCGAAGGTCAAGATTTTCCGGTCATTTGCTTTTTTTAAGAGTACTCGTTGAATCAGTCCATTCTTCTATGTAGGTAGTTTGTTTATTAATAAAAACGAAAACAATAGAATCTGGGTTTTTAGTTATGTTTCCATTTTTTTATTTTTTCTTTCTTACATTATTTTCTATCTTATCTCTTTTATTTGTTTCATTTTTCTCTTTTTTCTTCCCTTATTTACTGATCCATTCACTCGCTCATTCATTCATGTTCTATTTCATTCATGTTTCGAAAGAAACATTGGTGTGATTTTTGATTCCGAAATGTCTATGGTTCCACATGTCAATAATATCTGTAAAACGTCATTTTATCATCTACGTAACATTTCTCGTATCCGTAAATTTATATCTGTGAGTACTGCTGAAAAACTTGTCCATGCCTTTGTAACGTCTAGACTTGATAATTGTAACTCTCTTCTGTATGGTCTACCTGGTGTTCA
>WUCR03009828.1:0-21852 GCA_009858155.3 Phymanthus crucifer
CATTTTTAAATGGTCGGAATTCGCCGGGGGGTACATTTTTAGTTTTTAGGATTTTCAAAAATAGCGACTTTGTCAAATAATTAAAATTTTTTATTTTTAGCTATGAAAGAGGGGGGTATGTTTTCTATTTCACAATTTTAAAGGGGGGTACAAATTCAATTTCCCTATTCTGGGGAAGAAACCACCACCCCCCGTGACGTAATAAACGATCGGTCCCTTAGCTATATGTGCTAGAATCTTTTAGAAATCTCATACATAAGCCCATTTATATGATGAAAAAACCCAACAGACTCCTTACTTCTTGAAGAGAGATTTTTGGTGATTCACTGATGGGATCCCTGTGGTTGTCTCCTTCCTGGTGCTCTTTGGTGATTGGGGTTCCTGTGGCATCTACATGTTGGATCTTGCCTTGGTCAGTCAAGATGAGTCTTCTGCATATCCCTTGCCTCATAAACATCCAGATCTCATGCCTACAAGTATTTATTATCCAGGAACATCAAGGTAAAGTAGGATTAAACATGTATCATTTCATACTACCATATTTTTCTAATTGGGAAAGCATTATACACTAGTTTTATTCTTAAAACTTGAATTGGAAAAGATATGGGAGACGAGTTGTATTTTGAGAGGGATGTGGAGTACTGTAGCTACTCAACTTGAGATAAAAACCCACTCCTGCTTATTTGGAGTTAAGAGTTACTTTTCCTGTCATCGACATTAATGCTCCTGCAAACCTACACAATGCTTAGAGTGTTGCAGACTTGCAGAACATTGCTCATGGACAGCAACCTGGATGCACACAGAGTATATCACAGAGATGCACACAGGGGATTGCAGTGCACACAGAATGTCACAGTGCACAAAGAATCTGGAAGCTAGTATACACAGAAATGCAGATGCACACAGCAATGAAATGCATTTTTTATCACATCAAAGAAAAGTTTTAAATGGTTGTTAGATAGTTCTTCTTATATACACTCAACTGAAAATCAGGGCCGAAAATCATAGAACATAGAAATTAGACCAAAAGGGTGCATGGGAAATACACTAATTAGATGTATGACTTATTCATTTGTGTCGTCCATGCAGTTGGTACAGAATGCCCAATGTGTACATCTAATTAACATATTTCCCATGCACCCTTTTGACCTCTTCTTCTATGTTGTATGATTTTCAACCCGACAACGTTTTTTCAATCAAGTGTATATTCCTTCAATAGAATACCTTCCACTGTTTGGCTCCTTTTCACTGACTAGCCCAACCTCCCTGGCTGCTTCTCTGAAGACGTTCCTTCCATGTCCTCGAGAAGCATCTTTTCTTTCATGTGCTGCCTTCTGACGTTCTTGCTGTCTTCTCTGCATATCTTCTTCTTGTTGCACTTGATCAGCCTGATGCATAAACCAAGGTAAAGTACCATAACTGAACCATTTTGTGAAACAAGAGACACAGCATATCAACAATATAATATTCATAAGTATTTTGACTAAAAGAAGTGAGTGCTTGCACTACGTATCCAGTCGAGTATGAGCCAAAACATACTTAGCTCATAGTTTTCTCAAATATCACAGAACACACACTTAAAAGGAGATTCTTCAATTTGCATATCAGTCCTTATGCATACCATTTTTGTTCTTTCTAAATTTTAAACAAAGAAATAAAAGTAAAGGGGTTGACACATGCTCTGAAATAGGAAAACATCGCTGCAAGCTAAAATGGTCTATATGAGCAGGTAGAAAAAATAACAACTTTATTTGAGTCTAAAACTCTGTCTAGCTGGGCAGCTTATCGGGGAGACTAACGTAAATTCCAATGAAAAATTTAGAAGTTGACTTTTATATAAGGAAGGAAGAAAACTGGAGAAAAAGCTTTGAAACACTGGAGAAAACCAACAAACAACTCTATTCACATACTACACTGAACAGCAGGGCTCAAACCCGGGTCGCATTGGTGAGAAGCAAGCGCTACGCCACCAGTGCTTCCAGAAAAAACAACTGAAACGTTTTTGAAAACATATTGTTATTACCTTTTTTTGTATTTCATGGAAAATAGTGGTTAGCTTCTCCTTGGCAGTGAGGATAGGGGAACTAACAGCAAGACTTCTAATGTAATAATAAACTGCATCCAGCTTACGGTTAGCATAAACAGCAATAACAGCCAGCTGGTTGTAAGGTTTTCCATTCTTGGGGGCAAGTTTTGAGGCTTTTAGATACCAATTCCTGACCATGCCCCAGTTTATTCCCTTGGATGTTTGTAGCTGTTCTTTGTATCTTTGGATGTCTCCAAGAAAGATAAGGATGTGGTGACAGCTAAGCAGAGCTAATTTTGCCTGAAATTTCAAAATAGTTAATAATTTGGGATTGGTTAATAATCCCACTTGCATCTCGGAAACTGAATCACAGGTTGCAGCTCAACGTGCCTGAGTCGAAGGCATGCAAGGGTGCCTCTCGCTGCTGCCATACGACTCATGTCTGACTACAGAGCACAGCCTACGTAGATCAAATCAGGGTTGGTTTTGGGGTTAATACTATATTTTGAGGATGATCAGTGCGGTTCAGAAGTTTGTGCATGTTATAACTGTGGTAATATAGAGATAATTCAGCCTCTACAAAAAAATGTAATGGGAAACCAATAATTGGGCAGCAACTCATGATTGCACTGCAACAGACAAGTACCTTAATTGTATGTACAGTAGTAACCAAGTATGCACACATGCCACCATGCATTTCATTAGAATTTTATCTGAACTAATTCAATCAATAAAACCTACATTTCTGCCCAACAGTTCAGCTTTTCTTGGCTGGTTCACAATCTCCTGAACTTCAAAATGATGAGTTTTTTGAAGCCCCTCGAGTAACTCAGAGTAAAAATAAGATGCTTTGTCTAGGAATTGATAAAGTTCCCCATTGATTTCCTCAGGTGCCATAGCATTTTTCTGATTGGAATAACCCAAGAAAAGCTTGCCATACTTTCGGAATGTCTCAATTACTTGATAAAAAGCATTCTTCCATAGCAATTGGTCCACGTCATGATGATTTGCTAAACCAAGATCCAACATAATCACACCTTGATACAAGTCTTGTATTTCCTTACTCAGAGTACATATTTTATGTAGACTTGCTTTATCTGTTATTCCCTTTGAAAGAAGATTACTTAAGCTGTTTTCAGCATGACGACATTGTTTCACTAGTTGTTGAGCTCTTTGTCGATTTAACGCTTTCAGACGTTTTTCCATTGTGCTTATTTTTTCTTGGTCACTTGTTTTGATCTTGGGATTATTATGGTCTGGGGAGCTTTTGTCGTGTGGCATGACATGTGACCATTCAGATTTCTGTACTATCTCACCATCATCAACGCCATTATCACTGCCATGACCATCATCATCATCATCATGTTCAATCTCTGGGGGCCATTCTTCATACTCTGCATTTCTCCTTATCTTTTTCTCATCGTGATGTATATCAATACCTTCTGGAATCCTTATAATCCCTCTTTCTGCACTGTTACTCTCACAAGAGCGTGATTCTCCAACATCCTCACTAATACTAAAATGAACATGATTGCCTTTAAGCTTAGGCGAGGACTTCAAAATCCCATGTGTCTTATGCTCATCTTCGAAACAATTATCATCAATTTTCATCTTATCTTTTTTTCGTTTTCTTTTCTCCTTTTCCTTCCCAGTCTCATCCGGCGAATCCTTTTTGCTGTTTTCTGCATCATCGGAATTCTTTTCATCTTTCTTTTTTGATTTTTGGTCCTTTTCTTCGTTGTTTTTAGTTTTCTTTTTGATATGTTTATTAGCTTTACGTGAGCTTTCTTCCTGTGCATCGTGCATACCTTCCTCTCCATGATCATCTAGACGTAGCTTAGCAACATGATCCTCCAACTCAGCTGTTTTCTCACCTGAACCGTCTTTCAACTTTGGACTACGTTTACGAGAGCTTCTTTTCTCTTCTTTACTTCTCGGTTTGTTTTTATCTTCTACATCACAAGAGTCTTCAGCTGAATTATTGCGTGCTTTATCAACCTGTGTAGTTTTTTCCCGCTTTTCTTTGTCGTGTTGTGTGCTAGCTTCATCATCACCTTCCCGGTCTCCACTTTGCTTTTCATCGCTATGCAATCGACTCCTGTGTTTCTTCTTCTCTTCGCCTTTCTTCTTACTGTCCTTCTTCTCTTCTTTACTTCTTTTTTCAGCTTTCCTCGAGTCTTTCTTTATTTCTAAATCAACTGCTTCACTTTCTTCTTGTTTAGTATTGAACCTCTCGTCTTTGCTTGGAGAAACTGCATCCTTAGAGTCCTCTTCCTCATGATTTCCCTTGCTCTTTCTTCTGGGTGACTTTTTCTTTTTCTCACTGTCTAAGTTTTCTGCTAATTCAAGCAGTTCTTGATAAGTAATACGAATAGTTTTGACGTGACTCTCTGTACAACTTGAAAGCGCCGCCATTGATAATAATTAAGAGGCAAATTCTCCCCAGACCGACTCGTGATGGGAGACAAAGGAAGCCCAACATGTCACGTACTCCGACTCCAGACTTCAAGAAAATTCCCTTTTGAATTGTGAGAAAAACAACTGAATTTCTGTCTTAACAAATGGGTAGGTTTGTACATTAATCTTTGTAAAAATGTGAAATGATCACTCCATTAACCTTCTTCAATTGCAAGCATTCCCAAGAAAAAGACAAAGACATGGCAGCCATGTTGGTGGTATTGACAATAGATGCTGATGAGGAACCTCAATCTCGTTCCCAAATCCTGCATTTCTCCTGGTCAGTACTGAGAAATGAGAGACTCTGGGGTAACGGCATTTTTTGAGCCCATTGATTGGTTCCAACAAAACAATGAACAAACCGGAATGAGGACAAATTCTTGTTGTCATAGCGACGCTATACCTAAAGGTCATGTGCAGTACGAGAACCAGAAGTCTAAAATTAAAAAAATCCGTTTTCCCCAGAGTCTCTCATAATTCCTTTGCACATGCCAAAACGACTGCAGGCTCTGGGTACAAGATTGAGTAATCCTTTGTTAATACCACCAATATAGCCATGATGACATAATGTGCAATTGAAGAATAAAAATAGTTATATGTTTCATTGTTTATTAAATCTCATGTTGAAATAAGTTCCCGACCTGTAAGCTTATATTCAAACTGCTTTTTAAAAACACTTATGCTATGCGTTCGTGCTATAAGCCAGTGAAAAAAACTTGGTCCATAACTCATGGTATGGACCTTGCACTCGGTTAGTAAGAGCTATATGTAGACTAGCAAATAAGAAAACAGTGTGATGAATACAGTGAATACAAGACAGTTTCCTGGAATGACGTCACTTGAAAGGCAGCTTGTGATCTTGGAGGTGCCAGTGATCTGAGGCCAGTTTTATTTGGCTGGTTGACAATCTTGAGCTAAAGGCTGCAATATGATTTGACAACAAATTATCGATGTGGCCCCAGTTATAGTAGCCACACTTAAGATATTAGATTTAAATGGGCAGGTAGGACGAATACAGATAAAAACATGGGTTTTTTGCCTAAATTTCTATTTTCATAAATCATTCTTAAAAGGATCGACAAACTCTAGGTTTCATGTTTAAAAAGTCACTCTTAGAAAACATTTTGACTTTAATTTTTGTTTTACCAAAAATAGGGAAATATTTTTTGGTTGTTGTTGAATTACTGCAGTAAGAGATAAGGACAATGTATTGCACTTAATAGGAATAAATATAGCCAACAAATGACAACTTCATATTTTATTCATAAGCTTACCTTTATTGGGTACTGTAAAGTCTTAAGGCTCTTAAAAATGAAATACCACTTTAGGTTATTCATACATTTATGTGATCTGAATTTATGAATTTATCAATGAATACCGGTAATTCTGATGAATAGGTATTTATATCCTTCAGACAACAGATTTCATCTAAGTTTTTGAATAATCCAAGCTCATAGCACTTCCACTAGCTTGCAGCTATATTTCTTTTCCCACAGTGTGTCCAGTTTTTACACAAGTGAGAAAAGCAAAGCTATGCTGCCTCTTATGATGCTCTGAACTATACATTTGGATTCTGAGCAAAGGTTGCTCTAAAACAACAGGAAGCCAGTTGGGATCATAATACATGTACACGATGGACTCTTCTTGCAATGCAGGCAGCCATATATAACTGACAACATTGGAACAAATAGATTTCTCTTGTGAAATTTTGCATACCAAATGTACCCACATTTCATTTCGGTCATGCAACCTCCATTCTCCCCAACAACGTTTTTTGAAATAGGTGTATATAAAGAATTTAGAGGTATGAAGTATATAGAGATTTACAGAGTATACAAGTATATAAAAGGTACCGATAAAATGTTTCCTGTGAAATGCATAAGCTAAAAACCATGCTAGTATAAAAGGGATGAATGCAGACATTCCCTACTCCCTCTCCCCTGGGGGGAAAATTGGATAAAAATGGTAATGGATAGGTGATCATAATTGCTTTCAGATGGCTTACAAAATTACAGTGTGACATTTGATACATTTGCATACTTTTGCTTTTCTGCTGCAAACCCACTTTTATGTGGCTTTTTGGTAACACTAACCTTGTATGTCAAGATGTTACAATTTAACTTTTTCATGCAACCACTAATACATGTGTCAGAAAGTTTGCAGACACATTGTGTCATACTGTCACTTGTCGAGCTGTTTCTTGAAAGTGTACATACGGTAAGTTTTAAATTTAAGAATAAAAACTTGAGTCAAAGGAAGATATAAAAGTTTTTGTCATACTCCAAATATTTGGAAACAGAAGGAAGTTTAAAAAACATATTAAAAATGTTTCCTATATAGAGTATATATAGTGTTTTTATGCAGAGTATAATAAATTGAAAAAGTTATGTATACACTCTTGTGAATATGATATTAACATAGAATACTGCATCAAAACCATGTATGAATTTTGTACAATAAATAATCAGGTCTAAATTAATATAAAATCACATGTAATTAATAGATTTTTTAAATCAGTTTCCAGGGGTGTCAATAGAAGCTGGCTACCGGCGATAAACCGCCGTTTACATAACTTCCGACCGCCTGCTACTTTGAAAATTTAAAAGTTTAAGTTTAAAAGACAAGAGTAAACTTTGGGGCCAACACAGACGTTTGCTTTTCCTTCATAGCCTATTACTTTCAGAACTATTGACACCCCTGAGTTTCTTACTTCTCTGATGTTGAACTCTTGGTTCCTAGGTTTCATGATTTTCAATAATGCCTGAAAATGATTAATGTATGGCTGATTGGCATGTTTGTATGGAATGAGAGCAAGCCTCTTGGATACAGTGCACTAATGTTATAGAGTTTGGAAAATTACTCTCTCTAAATAACCTCCCCCCCCTGGAAAATATGAGCTCCCATTGAGCGGCATGGATATAATGTTGGTATCATTTCCTCTAAGATCTCTATAGGTTCTTTATACAACTGTGGCTTTTGCTCTTGGTGTTACCACATAGAGGTGCTTGGCAATAACTGGACAAAAGATGAACAAAGCAGTACTCATGATGGCAAGGGTGTAAGCCCAGGAAATTTGACAGTGACCAGGATAAAACAAACCAGATGGTCCGCAGTATTTCTCTACAAATTTGGTGCCAAATCCAAATGGGAACAATAGAAGACTGACAGCCAGGCAGACAACTGAAAATAAGACACAAAATTATTACAAATTGTAATTTAGATACTGGTATATGTGACTCATTTGGCTCATGGATGGCTTCATTTAAAAAATGCAATACATGGATGAAACAAATACCTGCGATAGCTTGTATCACTCCAGCGACTCCAAAGACAGACCTGCTTCCACAAACAGTTTTCCAAAAGCATGAGACATGAGCCAAGACTACTGAAAACAAGCATGATAAGATTCCTACACCATAAAAGATGATAGAAAATTGCCAAAACAGAGATGGAATTGCTTGGAAGCTGGCATAAAATGAACATGTTTCAAAGTCTCTCCATTCATCCATTTCAAAAACCGATTCAATGTGCTTTTTGGAACAATACCGCAGAAGCCCAAACGCAGCAAAGGAGCTGTTATCAGCCATTAAAGTGTCAGGATCTGGTGCATGTTCAAACCAGAAAGGTGAGACGATGGCAATGGAACACAAGGCTGTGAATATCACTGTTAGAACAGTCCACAGTACCGAAATGGCTGACATCTGGAAAGAAAACAAAATACCTGGGTAGCTTGATTTCAGAAATGTTTAATATCATATAACTGTTATTATTACTCTTGGCACGAGGCTATGCACTTAGTGCATTAGTAGGCTAATCATTACAAGGTTATCAAGATATCTCTCTGCCAACATAAGGGTCAGCATTGAAGGTTCCTATCACATTTCTGTGGTCAGATGACAGAGATACCAATTATGAGAAATGTTTTACACTAATGAAATGCTGTTGTTTGACATTTCACCCTAAAATTACCACAACAATCTGTAATTCTTAAGCAAATATAACATATTAGATGCAATGAACTATAAAGAAACCGAAAAGAAATTTGGATTAACGTACGCAAAGTTTGGAACGTCAATTAATAGTCTTGACCTGAATAAATAGATAAGAAATTCTTTGAAATCCTTAAGTAAGAGCAAGGATAAAGAGATAAGGTTAAATAACTGGAGGAAAATACATTTTTTTTAAGGAAGAAACACAATTGTTTCGCTTCTCTTCGGTATTTTTCATTAATCAACCCTTAATTTGCAATTAAAACAAAACCAAACGCAGATTTATTGTATTGCAGCAAACTATTAGTAGAAGAGATGAAAGTAAAATGCCGACATAGCAAAACAACGGGTAATTAACGCAATTTGCTAAATCTCTCTTACAACGTACAACGCAATAACTACAACCACTGAATTGAAGCTTAATTGCAACAAAAGCCAGTATTCCTTTTTGTACGCATAAATTAAAGATATTTAAGGAAGCTTGCTTTGGGTATACTTTTTGGCTCATGTACAAATCAACAGGAAAAGAATTACTCGTGTGACGTATTAGATACAATAGTAGGTTTATTTTCATGCGCGAAAGGCTTGAGGACATTTTTTAAAATCCTAATAAAGTCATTCATTCGCGGAATAGACAATACTTAAGAAAGAATTCGTCTAGAATAAGCATAATTCGGTTTGAACCTCTACACTTTGAAACCTTGACGGCTCAAAAGTACTTTAAATCTAACCGCATTTGTACAGATGGTTGGTTTAAAGATCAAAATGATCGGGTTAGCAAGTTTTCGTAGACACGCGCTTTGTACATTTGTGTCAACAAATTCGGAAACCATTCACGGGCTACTACTACTACTACACTAAACGTTCAAAAGCTATCCTTACAAAATAAGCTACTATGATTCCCAGTCAATTTGTACTGAAATATTCCAATATCACATGTATATGGGGATTATATTCGCCTTGGGGTCTACAATAAAATGCGATGATTTTTCAAATGATAAGATATTGAAGGAGAACTTGGATTGCATGTAAACAGCACGCTTCTTTGAACACAGCTATATAATAATCCAGTAGAGTTGACTTAGAGATCTGATAGACAAACAATCAACTAGGTTTATGAGGATTACGATATCGATGCGGAAAACTTTTTACATGTAGTGAATAACTTATCTTTTGGAACGAATCGTGGATTAAAGAACCCAGTAAAGTGCGTGTGTGAATAACAGCACGGACGAGATAAATTAAAACCCCGCTTTCTTTGAGATTTCATTTTCTGTTTGGCAAGTAAATAATGTTCAAGAACAACACTCACCCTTGCTTTTAATCCAAAGACTGTGTAAACGACCTCAAGACAAAGCCACGAACATTTCTGCCAGAAATCGTCTCTTCAGAAATATTTTTTTGGATCGCAATTTGAAAGACCCCTTGTTGGCATCGAATCCACTTATGACGGGATTCGTTCGTGCTCACCCTCTCGGAAACGTGGTAGAGGATTAGGACTCCTACAAACCAAAGCTTTGCTTGGTCCTTTGGCTTCCGATCAAATTTCCGTAGCTTTTCATCACTAAATTTGTGAATAACTTCCCGCCAATGCCAATGGACCTTTTGTCTTTCTTTGTTGAAAATGAAACTCATGAATATTCATGAGCTAATTTACTAGTCTCAGTCTCTCGCGGTGAGAGCTTTTCCAAGCAATATTTTATACCGTTACGAATCATACAATTTAGGGGTAATTTTATGTATAAATCTTGCAATTATAATAAAAAGTTTCATTTTCATAGACTTTTCTTTTTTTTCTCTAAAAGCTTAGATGAAAATCTCTTAAGAAAAGGTTTTCATCGTCTTCGGATTATTTTACCATTAAACATCGAAAAGCTAAATATTTATGAGATTCTAACATTCTCGATAGAATAAAAAAGGAAAAAAAATAAAGAAAAAATAAGAAAGTTGTTTATATGACCTCGAGCCCGCAGTCAGACAGACAGCCTGTCCAGCAGTCGTACCATGCAGCGCCTTGCTTCAACCAAGATGGCGAACTGTGTTCAAGATCGCAGCCAAAATACTTGAATTACTGCACGAAAAAGGCGGCAAATACCTTGTTATGTAACTATAGACCTTCAAAATACACCAAAGTACCACCGCGTGAAGGATTTGCTGGTCGAATGCCACGTTTTCTGCGTAAATCCTCGGGTGAGTTGGTCGATAATCCAGTGTTTCTTTGGCATGCACGGCGAAGGCGTAAAGACTTGACAAGACTTCCGCTGAAAAAACAACATTATTTCATTAACAGCGCTAAAACAAACGTTTGAAAATATACCTAATATATTTGCGAGTGAATCACTTGAAGCTAATTTAAAGAATATTGCCAAGAAAGCAGTTTGCCATTCAATTTATGCAAGTATATTTATTGCGTTGAAGTTCAATATTTTCACCACCTCACCTCGCATTTCGATCATTAAAGCTTGGTATTTTTGGTAGTTGTAGATTTAAAGGAACGAAGCTTATATCAAAGCTAAAAGAAAAAAAAAGAAAAACTGGGTTGGGGATTGATTGTTACGAAGATTTAATTTTGTACTTCCAGGCTTTTCTATTACTGTGTTTTGATCGGAATCAATTTTAATAATGCCTTCTGCTTTGAGGGTTTGTGCAATTTTAATAACATAATTCGATGAGCAATAAATTACATTAGGTCATTTTGGAATATTTTTGTACTGAGAGTCAAACTAAGAAAATCCAGTCATTATAACACATCAAAGTGTTCAAAATCATATTTTGGTATTATATTTAACACATTGGAAAAAAGGTTAACATGGTCTTCTTTGTGACATCCTGAGATATTTTCTCAACAATCTCTGCCAAATCAGAATTAGGAAATGTTCATTAAATATTCCGAGGGGGGTGGGAAGATTTTGCACAGATATCAAAAATAAAATTAGAATCCCCTTTCATATTGTGATTTTTTTCTATGCCCCCCCTTTCACGTCAAATTAATTTCTTCTCAGTCCTATGAAAATTTTGGAGCCCTCCTCATGAAGTATAAAATTCTTTGGAGCCCTCCCTTGGTATAGGATAAAAATTTGGGAGCCCCCCTTGATATATTCCTGCCCCCCTCGGAATATTTAATGAACATTACCTTTTTTAGTATTCTTTTTGATGCATTTTTTTAGTATTCTTTTTAACTGAGCTTGCTCGGTCTGTATAGGCAAATATCAGACTGAGGTTTTGACAGCATGGACAGAGTCATAGACAAGGTCCATGCAAAACTGATTGAGGTCTGATACTTTCCAGTACAGATCAAGCAAGCTCAGTTAATAAATTGTTTATTATATGGCATTTTTTAAGCACAACATACAGTAAACTAGTAGAGGTCACCTCATAAAGTGAACATTCCTGTGCAGCAGGTTTTTTGTTGTCGGCAGCAAAATTGGTGGATGCCAGCAAATATTGATTGGGCTGTATTACGTTTTGCATCACTGTATCACATCATGGTGGCAGATTTGGCAAAAACATGCTTGTATTTAAAAACTTGAAAGCATATCATCATGATTGGCCAAACAAAAAAGATATGTGTGTTTCTGGTTTTTTTTCTTGTGCAACAGGAAACACACATTTTTTTGTTTGGCCTTATCATTATCATCCACAAAATGTCAGGAATTTCAATAAAAATTGGTGTAGACAATAAAGTCTAGGCATCCTTATCCTGCATTAACTGTTCAAATTGGGACGTGGCATAGCAAATTTGGCAGCTCATATACTTTGGTAAATGCCTTAGTGTGCCTAATGAAATTCCTGTAATTTTGGGTACTTAAGTGATATGTACTGGTGCAAGTTTTACAATTTATGTACCTCACTAAGCTTATCAGTTGAGTTTGACTGGGCACAAGTTTTGTTGTGACATTTTGTCAATATAATGTGCATGTTGCTAGGGGCAACGTCAAAGATATCAATAGGAAGTGACAGTTGACGAAGCTCAATATAGGCAAACAAGCGTGGAGAAATTTAGGCTGATATTCCTGAAAAGTGTTTTACCAGTACCTGTCTGACCATATCTTTTTTTGTTTTATTCCTTCATTTGGTAGCAAAGGAAAGCAAAAAGGGCAAGAATCCAGAGAAAAGTAAAAGCAAAAAGACCAAGGACAAAGAAACTCCAAATTCATCAACCCAAGGATTTTATGATGAAGAGGAAGAAGAAAATAACCAAAATGGTTATATTGGAGGTAGTGAAAAATATTTGCATTCTTACCTTAATAATGCCACTTGGAATAATATTTATATTAGGAAACTCAACATATGCATGTAGAACTAGTGTGGTGGAGTATTTAATATAATCTTTCCAAACACTGGTAATCATTGTCATTATTAATCTAATTGTCTTCTTTGTGGCTTTTGGTTCTGTTGTAGTTCAAAGATGCAGAAAACTCCTGGCATCTTGTCCAAAGAGATCTGGTAGTGCAAAGGTAGGTTGACTGAAATTTTATATGGTAACCAGTGTTCACTCAGGGCTTCATAAAAACAAGAGGTGGTTACTTGCTGGATAGTAAAGATGATTTTGATAAAAAGATTAGAAAAAGTTGTTTTAGTTAGGTCAGGTTGACTTGATTTATGGATCAATATTGCTGGACAGAAAGACTGTCTAGGCATAGGTTTGACCAGGAAAAAAATCAATCCTAGCTATAGACTTTGTCTGATGATCAGTCATTATTTTCAAATATGGTGTTTTTTTACCTGTTAGGAGCTAAGTACTCAGACGTTTGGGCTCTTTTGGTCTCCCAACTGCTTATGATTTATAAAGCAATGAATGATTAATAATTTCCAATATTTTGTTTATCGTTTAGTGTGCTGCAACTTTTAGAAGGAAGTCAAGACTATCAAAATCTCTTTTGGAAGTATTAATGGATGATAGTGTCCTGCCATATTTTATGGAATTTATGCAAAAACAAAATGCTGTGAACCTGTTAAACTTTTGGTTAACATCAGAGACGTTTCGCCTGTCAACAATTAGTCGTTTAAAAAAGAATTCCATGTCACGTATGAAATCAGCAACTTCTGGACAAGGATTGGTGAATGGGAACAATGAAACAGATTCCACAGGTTACTGTCCTCGACAATCACCATCGCCATCTTCTAAAAATGAGAGAATTTTGAGTGACAGCAGCAGTGACAGCGAGTTTGGGTCCTTTTCTGGGTACTTGGAAAATTCTGAGAAAACTGGACCAAAGCAGTTGTTGGACAAGTTAAATACTGGAGCTCTGCTCATTTGCGACAAATGTGGAAACATTATTGGTACAAACTTAGAGAGATGTACATTGTGTGTATCAGAAGTGCCAAACACTACCATGGATGGAGAATTAGCTGTCACGGATAGTAAACACTCTGAAACAAGAGCTAATACAAATGATTGTTCATCATCTCATAGCAAACCGGATTGTCTAAGTGACAAACTATTCAGTTCTGGGAGACTTGAATTTGACGAAGTCTTTGACTCTGATAAGAGTTCCAATAATAAGACTGAAATGAGAAAAGTTACATTTGATTTAAAGCCAGATTTTGAGAATGAAGAGAGAGAGTTTTGTCGAAGAAGAACAAGAAGTATTGTTATAGATGCAATGAGTATTTATAGCCAATACATCTCTTTGGAGGCAGCACACCCATTTGGTTTGGATGAACATCTCCGACGGCAAGTCGAAGGTGAGATCTATGACATAGGGGAAACATTTCCAAGATGGAAATATGCTAAAAATGTCCATTCAATTTTACACCTATGGTAGATGGTGCACCTTACAGGTTTAATAGATAAATAGATAATTCTCCCAATAGATTGAATTAGAATTCCAAAGTTGATTTTTGAGGAGGAACGAAAAAAAAAAAAAAACAACAGAGAATTAGGAACAGAACACTTGAAGCACAGGAGAGAACCAACAAACAAATCTACCCACATGCAGCACTGAGCCTGAACGGGCATAAACTTGGGCCTACTTTTGAGGTGAGCACACCAAAAGTGCTTTCCTAAAATGCCTTTGAGCTGACATCATTTGTAACTATTTCTGAAAATTTCATGTTGCTGGCATCAATGTATCCTCAGCAAGGCATTGACTGATGGGTTGCAGGCAAATGTCTTCCCACAAACCACTTGGATGACACAGTGCCCTCCCTTAGTTCATTACAAATCTTGTCCTGTGGATATAATGGTGTGACCGTGTCCCACTCATATATGTTTGTTTTGTTACAGCCAATATTTGCAGTGAGGATGGGAAAATTGATCCTGAATGTTTTGCTCCTGGCCAGAAGTTTGCCTTTGATGTCATGGAAAGAATGTAAGTGTATGTCACATGATTATGTGAGCCACCAATTGAGGATGGACCCAAAATAAGCAATGGGGGGTGTTGCTGAGGCGAGGGAGTGTTTGCTACACCTTGCGCCAACTGACTCGTCCCCAGTCGTCTCTAAGCTTTATAATGCACAAAGGGTCAAGGGAAGGGAGAATGACTGGCAAATCTTGTATCCAAGATGAAGGATGTTTAATGGAGGTGGATAGCTCAGGAAAAAGAATATACGGTACATCGTAATTAACTTCAAAACCACCAAGATTTGTCTTCATGCCGACACATTTTGGCAAGGATTGTACTATTGCACTTTTACCCCCCAATTCTGCCCTTTGCATGAAGCCATGCGGGAAAAAATTGAATTTGATAGGTTATAATTAATGCATTGTGATCGTTCTTCTCCAGTTATTTTCCAACCTTTGTACAAAGCCCTTTATACTTTAAACATCAACTTGACATCCTGACCAGCAACAAGGTTTTTCTATCTGATATCATTTATAATCAACATGCCATGTTCTATTTCATGGAGGTGAGTGTATTCTTGTTTACTTATTATTTACTGTGTTGTGAAGCAAAATTTCAACATTTATTGTACACCTGTACAGTCTACTATACAAATAACAGCCAAAACAAGTACAAATATCACACGATATTTTTACAGTAGGAAACTGGTTTGACGAGTTTTTCTATGTTTGCCATCACTGACACATATTTTAGGTCTCCATGAAAACTAGTTTTAGATCTGCTCTTCATTTTGACCAATCACATAATACATGGCTGATGTCAGCCGCCACTGATGTCATACGTGTCACGCACTCATCCAAAAGAATTAAAACTTTGAAGACTTTTGAAGTTTTTTATTCAGTAAAAGTAACGAAAAAATTTATAGAAAAAGCAGCAGGTGTATAATAAATAGCTTATTAGACAGTTTGAAGTGTACATGTATTATGGCTGGATTTTTTACTCCTTCACTTGTGTTTTGACTCGCCTACAGCTCCTCAAGATATGGTGTGACTCGTAAAATATCCAGGCATACTACACATCAAACTGTCTAATAAGATATATTTTTATTACAGTACCTTAATCTTAGCCCAATGCTTAAATTAGTAGACCTACATTGTAGTTGCCCATTACAGAAGCTAAATGATGGACCTTCTTAACCTCAAATCTCATTTATAACGTGTCCTAAAGAACCCAAAGATCTAAGTTTCATATTTTCATGTTGTTTATCAGTTCTTGGAGCAAGAAGGTGTTCGTCACATGTTAGAGTTCTGGTTGACGGCTGATAATCTTCAGTCTCTGCTTCAAGACAAGCTGAGGAGTGGGGAATATAATGCACAACAGGCACTGGATGATGCTATGATTATTTATGAGAGGTACAGGCCATTATTTTTCTTTTCCTTTTTCCCATTATCTTGAAGGGCACTTGGATGAAAAGCAATGAAAATTGAAAATGACTTGGAACTTGGTTCAACTTATTTACAGTTATACCAGTCATTCGTTTCTGACGCAAACACCAACCTTGCAATTTGATCGGTCAATGTTCCAACTTCCGGTGGAACTTGAAATTTTCAAGTTGCAATTTGAAAATTTGAAGTTGGTAGTTGAAAAATTTAAATTGCCATCTAACCGATAATTTAGCTCAAAAATGGCCCCTAAAACGAAAATAATTTGGATCTGAAGTTATTCTTTTCCTTATAAGGGTCATTTCCAAGCTTAATTGTCGACTGGATGACAATTTAAAATTTTCAAGTGTACCAACTTAAAATACTCCAGTTTCACGTTCAATAAATGCTGCTGTACACTTTGTCCGCAGACTCCTTAGCACAGGCTTAGCCTCGTTTGCAAGTCAGCTATTCACAGAAACCATTAAAAGTCAGTGGGATTTGAAACCATCAGTATTTTCCAACTTGTACATTCTTTGCATTTTTGTGGACTTTTACAAATGATTTGCTCTTAAACGAGGCTAAGCCTGTGTAAATGAATCTGAGGTCATAGTGTACAGCAGTATTTATTGAACGTGAAACTGGAGTATTTTGCAACTTGAAAATTTCAAGTTCCAACGGAAGTTGGAACATTGCCTGATCAAATTGCAAGGTTGGTGTTTGCATCGGAAACGAATGACTGGTATGACTGTATATGGCCACAATAGCAGTCAAGACACATATTTTCTTCACAGTCAAACATTGCAGATCAAAATTATCAACTATTAAAAGTTGAGAGTAAATGATGTCATTTACTAACCCTATTGTTCTTTAAGTTTTTAAACCAAAGTTTCTCAACTGCAAGTGGTTCCCAAACAAAAGTATTTGCTAATCTGGCCTTCATAATAATCATTGAGTCATATTACCCTCAAAAATCTGAATTATTTGGATTTCCAAAAAATGGGGCATTTTCATCCAAGTGTCCCTCTAAGGACTCTTTCTCCTTACCACCACTGAGTTTTTTTCTTTTTCAGATATTTTTCCATGCAAGCAAGTTTACCACTTGGTTTTGATGATGTGACCAGAATAGATGTTGAGAACAGTATATGCCATGAAGGAGGACCATTACCAGAATGCTTTGGCACTCCTCTGGAACACATCTTGTGCCTTTTAGAAGAGGTATAGATTTTGCCATGTTTTGTGTATCTCCATAGGTCATGACATCACTTGCTTAGCATTACTGACCAATAGAGAGACCAGCAGTAACAATACCTACTGTTGAATAGTTTGGGTACAAAGTGGTCAAGATATGGAGTTTACAGTGGGAAGCGCGCTACCGTTTCCACCAAACAAGAATTTTGATGAATTTTTGGCACTTTTTTGACATTTTTTTCAAAGGTGCCGCATACTCTTAAGTGTGTATCCACAAGCCCGTCTCATTAGCTTGTTGCATTTTTCCTATGCTAAACACAGTTCTTTTGAAAAAAAGTGGCAAAAATTCATCAAAAATCTTGTCTGGTGGAAACGGTAGCGTGCTTTGCGCTGTATATAATCAAAATGGCTGGCATAAAAGGGATGTGCCTAGATGAGTGTCAATTTTAGTCAGAATCTTCTAGTGACACCAGTGAGGAAAGATGATGCACAACTAGGTAACTAACTGACCAGCAGGTGAGGATGTCGGCCTGTCATCATCGCAGACTTTTACATTTTCATTGGCACCACCAGTTGGTTATTTTGGTATTACTACTGGTACTGTACCTAGTCTTAATAATGCTGTAAACAGTGTTGCTTTAATATCCCTTTCCATTTTTTACCAGGTGTTCTTTCCAAGTTTTCTTCAAAGTGATATTTATTACAAGTACTTGAATGAGTTGCTCAATTCCGTTTCTGATTCACCAAACCCAAGCGAGACGTCAGAACCCAATGACAGCACTCCAACTAAACACGGTCACCACACTGATGAAAGCACAAGGCTGGTGAATTCCTTTGGTTCTGACCTTGACCTGACTGAGAACCCTGATGCCATATGGCACAGACCTAATGCTGGGTAAATTTCTATTAATAAATAAATAAATAAATAAATAAATTGGGGTGGCTAATCATCCCCACTTGCAGCTCAGCTGAATTACGGGGGACGCAGCTCGATGTAGCCGAGTTGAAGGCATACAAGGGCGCCCCTCAAAGGCTGCCGCCATACGACTCATGTCTGGCCACGGAGCACAGCCTAGATCAAATCAGGGTTGGTTTTTATGGAGGGAGGAAAACCAGAGAACCTGGAGAAAAACCCTCGAAGCACAGGAGAGAACCAACAAACTCAACTCACATATGATGGGAATCGAACCTGAGACCATAGAGGTGAGAGGGGAGTGCTCTCACCGCTGCACCACCCGTGCTCCCCATTACTATTACTACTACTACAGTGCAACAATGCTTCTTAGTGCTATAAGATGGTCCTACTCATTTCCCAAAGCCCATAGTGCAATGTCTCTTAATCCCATTCCATATTTATTGTTTTTTTAATCCAGTGCCAGTGCTTCAACTGAAATGCCATTTCCCTAGCCCCAAATAAGGCAAAACCCTGCTCAAATTTGACTCCTTACAGGACCTTATATTGTAGCTACAGTAGAGCAAAGCCATGCCCTTAGCATCCATCAAAATGGACATGGCTGATGATCATCAAGTGTAAATAGGAATGTGCAATGAATGTGGAAGGGTGTCACTAGGGTTAATACTAGTCTAGCATGATGATCTACCAATTCTTAACATACTGTAATAGTGTAATGTTTTCAATTGTTACAGACCTTTATCACTTGGTCGTATCAATGAGTTTGGGATTTTTGAACCAATCTTTGAACCTGGGCCAGATCAGGAAAGAAACAGTACCTCTACAGGTAAACAGTCTTCCCACCATGTAATACAAGTTATCTGTGCTTTGGAGGCATTCCATGACAGGCTGTCATCTCATGCCCTGTCCCATAACAAATCATTTTGAGTACTAATTAAGAGACGATACAGTTCCTGACCCTAGTTCTTGATGAAATACAAAAATGGAGAATCCAGAGAAAAACTCTCTAGACTAGCAATACATCATATAAACATGTTCCACATATGCCTTATGCCAAGGATGAACCTTGAGCTATACAGTGATAGGAGGTGAAGACTCGCTTCACCATCCATAGCGCTGACTTTTGACTCCGATGTTTTTAGTGTAAGACAGCATCTTGATTTTTTTTTTATGATTTTATCTTTGGAATCACAGCTGCAAAACTGGGAAAAGCCATGCGTAAACTAGTGTCTGGAAAGGAGGATAAGGTAGGTAGTAAAGATGAATGATTTAATATCACAGTCGTTTTCAATCCTTGTGTCAATATGTATGTCCTTTTGCACTTTTCTGGGTACGGTCACCTGTCATGCTAAACCTTAATGTAGAAAAAAGTTAAAGTTGCTCTCGTTCCATGAGTCCCACACTGCCTGTACTTATCTCTGGTTTCCATAGCATGAAGTGACTAGGAGTATCACTAATGCCCTGGATGGGATACTAGTCCAGAGCAGCCCCCCCCCCCCCCCCCAACATGTCAGGTTTTCCTTAGAGAGAGAGAGATAGATCTATCTTTACTTTAAGATGAAAAAATGACGTAATAAAGCTTAAATAAAACTCTGAACTTCATATCTTATCGACCACTTGCCATTACCTTACCGTTATCTTACTGTTACCTTACCGACCACTTACCACTCACTTTCCAAACACTTACCGACCGCTTACCGACCACTTTCCAACCACTTACCGACCACTTACCGACCGCTTACCGACCGCTTACCGACCACTTTCCAACCACTTACCAACCACTTTCCAACCACTTACCGACCACTTTCCAACCACTTACCAACCACTTACCAACCACTTACCAACCACTTACCAACCACTTTCCAACCACTTTCCAACCACTTACCAACCACTTACCAACCACTTTCCAACCACTTACCAACCACTTACCAACCACTTTCCAACCACTTACCAACCACTTACCAACCACTTACCGACCACTTTCCAACCACTTACCGATCGCTTACCGTACGGTGCAGATCGTTCACTATTACCGAATTAGTGTTGATAACGTGAATGGTTTCTTCATACAGGCAAAAGAGGAAATGGCCTGGAAGATTGCTAAAATGATGATTGAGGATGTAAAAAGTGAACAATCGAGAAGTTCAACAAATCGCAATTAATAAAAACAAAAACATATCATACAGAGCTATATCAATATGCTTGGTTGGTGCTGCTAATATTCTTTTGGTATTTTTATAAATTTATGACAACTTTTAGAGCAAAAATAGTTTGTTTTATGTAGTTGAGTTACAGCTAGCAATAATCTGTATAGTGTATGTACATTTGGTAACAAATGCTTTTAGGTGCATATTAAGAAAAGGTTTCTGTGACAATGAGGTTTTCTTGGGCGAATACTTTTTGCCTCTGATACAAAGTTCATAGTTCTATCATGGATCTTTCCTTTCTTTTTTTCTTTACAATTCACTGATTGGCCCCTGCCATCACATACTACTTCACATGACCAAAACATAAACACTGCGCAAAAGTTTGGACATTATTTGTTGAATATGTAAGCATGAAATTTAATGCGTTGAGCTAAGTAGAGTTAAAACGTAATTGAAAAAAATGTGATTGTAAAAAGTTGAGAATGTCCAACCTTTCACACAGTGTTGACAATTTGCACTGTGGACACATGAAATAGCACATGTGCATTAGCGGTCGATTGCTGCCTGGAATTCTGATTCAAACATTTTCAAAAGTATTTCTCCCGACAAGTAAAAAAAGGAGGAATGTACTTTTCTCCTTCCATGAGACCTTTTAACACACCTTCAATGCAAACATAAGTATGCATGTAAACATATGCAGTCTTTGTGTGCATACCTATTGCTGCAAGTGTTACCAAGGCGTATGCTTCATATTCTCTTAATATATCCTCTTATGAAAGAAAGGATTTCTTCAGGTTGGGTATGGGACATGGATTATGCATGCTCTAGAGATACGTATTCTTATACTAGTAGTCTAGAGGTTTAAACGCACATCATGGTGCCTGCAAAGTTGTTTGCAAAGTTGCCAACCGTTGCTGTAAGGCTGCTTGCAACAGGAAGATTATCCTGTGTTCACCTGTGCAGGAAATAGACATTTTCCGTGGCGTTGCAATGTTTTCCCATTTCAGACCACGTGTCATTCCCTAGAGAATATGATTCTTTGTTTAAGGCGCATCCATATTCATGTGTCTTCTCATGCACAACCGTATAACAAAGAAATAATACTCTAGGGAATGACACGTGGTCTGAAAGGGGAAAACGTAACGCCAAAAAGTTCTATTGCAAGTAAAGTTGCGGTAATACGAACAACAAAATCGTGCAACTCGTCAGCGCGCAACATTTTTGTGTTGCAAGTTGCAGAGCAAATGTTGCTCGTATTATTACCCTATTTTTTGTTGCGCGACTTTGTTGCACGAAGTAGAGTGCAAACACTAAAAGCGTGAAAAAGCACTAACTCAATAGTGTTAATTAATGCTATTTAGTGTTATATAGGGATTCATGCCAAACGCGCACGTGGAAACTCGAGTCACTGGTGTAATGCA
>WUCR03009829.1:0-11377 GCA_009858155.3 Phymanthus crucifer
GAAACCATGAACACCAACAATGTTCGTCAACGCAAACTTGCAGTGACCATGGCATATGTGATCGCCACGTCGGTCATCTGTTACTTCCCGTTTGGTTGTGCTTTGATTGCTGTAGTGATCAGGGGGTTTTCAAGAAATTCTCTCCTTTTGTTCCATTTAAGTGAACTGTTATTCTGCATCAGCTCACTAATCAATCCTGTGATTTACTGCCTGAGAAATATAGAACTCAGGACAGCAGTAATCTCCCTTCTCCGGGATATTTACAGGGCGCTTATCTGTTGAAACTTTACCGATATGCAGCACGTGTATAAGCACCGCAGTAAGGTGGGACATTTTGGGACACCGAGTTTCACCAGCTTGTATGTCAAACAAACCCAACCAACGCCTCGCATTCTTGCTTACGGTTCCACTATCTGGAAAACGGGTCACTGGAGGTTGTCACGTGACGGCGAAATGGCTAACGGCTGTAATGCCTTTCGGTCGATGGCTCACGTGGCATGCCGTGGCATTGAAATTGTTTTCTAGCTCAAGAAGTATACAAGTGGAAAACGCCGGGATTTCAACCGTTGGGTGGGTGATGATGGGTGAACTGATGGACAGGCGAACGAACCGATAGATGGATAGGATGAACTGTTGGATGAAAGAAATAGCATGGATGAATGGAGGAAAAAATGGATGTCAGATTTCATTGATATTTTCATTTTCACTGCTTAGTCCAAAATGGCCTTGGTTCTTCGGGGTGACCCGCGATGGAATTGTAATCAATTAAGACAAAACGCAGTACTTAAACAAACTCATCACGAGACAGGGCGATTAACTGGAAAGCCTTCCTTAAATTGCCCCTACACTTTCCCTTTTATAACTGACTATAAATAATGTAAAGGTAATCTGTATATACTTATTGCTATAATCTCTTGTAACATTACATTGTATATGAAGTGTAAAATGTCTAAATGTCAAGCATAATATGGCCAATGGAGAGTCTTCCAAAACGCCTCTCAGACTACCGACATGTAATCCTGTATTCTTATAGCACATCACCCCCCCCTCCCCTCTCCCCCCTCGTCGTTTGACATTTCTCTCTGGTTGGCGTTTCATCAACGTCGCAGCTCGAAACCTCACGTTCCACCAGTTTAAATCCATCAATGTAATTTTAATTAACAAAGGTATTCGAAGAAGCCGGAGACCGGACGGATGGTATATTGGAGAGTTCCTCTAACTTGAATAGATAGTCTCCAATGACAGGAAGAATTTCCTGATTTCGAAGAGAAATCCCCCTAAAAACGTAATTGGATTAGCTTAATTTCAATCGATTTCCATAAACATTCTTGGCTAGTCTGAAGATAGAAAAAAACTTGAAAGGAAATTGTTTCTGTTTTTATGCGGGTGAATTTCGACTACTTGTTGTTTCTTCGTTTATCGTGTTTTAAAATCGCAATCTTTTGGTTCATTTACCCATCCACAGGCTAGACATTATCCCATCTCAAACCACGTACCTTTGGTAAAAGGTTCTTTATTTTACTCCAATCTCGTCCGCAGAGCCTGCGTTCCTCTTGGTCAGCACCGACAAACGAGAGGCACTGGTAGCAGTCGTTTTTTGACGCGTTCTGATTGGTTGAAAAGACAATCGAAAATGCTCAACATCAGATATTCTATTGTCTTTACAACCAATCAGAACGCGTCAAAAAACGGTTGCAACGAGAGAGCCTCTCGTTTGTCGGCGCTGACCAAGAGGAACGCAGGCTCGACGGACGAGATTGATGTATGCTGACGTTAAACAAAGAAATGATACTCAAAGGAATGACCCGTGTCAGATTTGGGCTAGCCTGCGTGGCAAGGTAACGGTCTTTTGTTTTAATTTTGGAGTTGTTTTGTAGTTGACCAATCAGATTGATGCATGCGACAAGTAATGATTAGCATCTTATCGAGTTATGCCAAGAAAAGCTAGTTGAGTTTATGGCGAAATTATACTTCAATTGACAAGAAAACTCGTCGTTGTATTTACAGTGCTTCTACTCCAATCGAAGCCACCTAAAGAAATTTTTCCACAAATTATCCAATCAAATTCGAGAATTTTAACAATAGAATCATCACAAATTTTAAGATTTTTTTTGCTGTATCTACGTATATTCTGCTTGAAACTTGTTCGTTTGTGATCAAAAATGGGTTGGAAACAGTTTGCGATAATTTACAATGATTTTATTGCAGTCAAAGTAGTCTCTGCTTGGAAGAGTCTGACTAAAATATAGGTGTCCCATAATTCCTTTGGGGAAACACACTTTTCAAAACGAAATAGTGAAATGGCCCCGAAAGAAAACAACATTTACTAAACATGCTGTTAACAAACAATTTTTAAGGTTCGTTAAATGTAATTATACGACGCAGAATATACAAAAATAATTCGTCTAACTAAACCGCATATGACCTAAGCCACGGCATGATGCACGTTCATACTTATGGCACATTGTTGCAAATGTAAGAGGACAGAAGTGGAAAGAAGCAACCAAATTCATTTTTCAAAGCAATATTGTTTGTGACAGCTGTGTTCTCAAAGAGTTTTACCAAAAACTTCATAGGAAAGTGTACTTTGATTTTCTGGTGTGCGCTTAATACAAGGTGTCCGCTTTAAATGTGGGCTTGTTTTGCAGTAAACACATAATGACGAAAACTTCAGGACCCAGCATCTAGCTTTAATTATTGTGTTCGGCACGGCAAGTCTGCCTTACCAAGAGGGTCGGGTCTTTTTGACAGTAAAAACGGATAAAAAATGTCGGGATCTCGCAACTTTGTGGTGTCGTGAGGGACTGATTGATGTGGAGTTATCGATGTTTCTCATATAGCATTAGAACCAGGAATCAATTTAGCTTCAAGAATTTCAAAAGTTCTCTAGTAGTGGAGTGTAGGGCGATGGGAGTGTTTGCTTTCCACCTCTACGATCCGCAGGGCTCGTAAGTAGAGTCACTAGTGCTGTGTTGTTCCACCAAAGATTTTGTTATTGGATCCTGTAATGAGGGTCACTATTTTTGTTAGTACCATCTTTAAAGAGCTGCCTCGTTACAGGGACTATTATATATTTATATTATTAATTCATCACTGAATCACAATTATAGAGCAAACACGACAAATCATTTTTGTTGAAAGGTAAATACACTAGACTTTGAATTCTTCTGTTATTATCGACTGCACCAGTAAAATAACAGCGAATACTATCATGCTTCAGTTGGGTTCGCTTGAAAAAAAAAACAATGAAATACAATGGTACACACTTACAAAAAAACAGCGTTGAGACCGAGCTAAGCTTTACTGTTGGTTAATGAGAGACGTAATTCTAGTTTGACTAAATCTTCTCTTCCTGTTATGATATATTTTCAGTAACTACCATTACTTAGCCCACCACCGGCCAGTGGCTGCGATCCCACCACGAGGACTTGATTCCTAAGCCGATCAAGTTCTTGTCCGTATATTACTGTACTCTGATGTTTTCGATTTCCTTTTAAGAGGTGAAGGAAATCAAACTTTGATCATTTTGTCTTTATCCTGCTTTGGAGTATTTTGATTCAGTTTTGTGGTTTTTTGGAGGGGTCAATGATCATGACCTCTACTCAACCACATACATCATCTCACTTGAATTACTGTTGACGCCCAGAAATACTTCATGTCTGAGTCAGTATTCTAAATGAAGATCAAAACAAGGCCGGGACATGACGTAGCAAACCATTGCGTCTCTTCTAATAAGAGTTCAAAACAAAATATGTCATAGCCTTATAAGAGGGACTTACATCATAGGAATGATCTTCTTGTAAAAACCACCGATATCCTTTTAATGAACAAATTTGATGGCAAAAAAATGAATGAATCGATGATATCGACGGGATATAAAACTCTAAGTTTGTGACGAACAATTAATTGAAAAAAATTATCTTTGTACTATTATGAAAAATACCAGTCTTTTTGAACGCCAAGCCTGTAGTACCATAGCACCCATGCGTATAGTGTTCAAAACAGGATGCGCGTTTCTTGTGGGTGCAGTATATCGACAACAACCGTTGTAGGGAATATTATTAATGAATGAATCTGACAAAAATAGAATAGCTACCTATCAAAAGTACAATGAACTATGCCAAGCCTTATTGTAACTTTTCAGTTAACATATAACAATAACATAACACTAATGATAGTACATAATGATATTGATGGAAGTAGATAGATTGATAATTTATAACACCGTATGATGTGTGGAAATAACTGACGTTTCGGACGTGAGTCCTTCATTGGAGTAAGTGCAGTATTATTATCATCAACATTATTATTATAAAGGATATTTAACGTTCTTATGGGTTTTTAGTTATATAACTGTTTGATAATTAACTAATGTTCAATAGATGTTTAATAGTAACTTGTAATTGAAATAGAAAATTGTATTATTATTTACGGTCAAAAATCATGATTGATTAAGATGACAATTTAATGAAAAGGGCATAATAATAAAAGTAATAATATATTAATAATTATGCTAACAGTAACCAATGATAAAATAATAACAATTATATAATAATAAAAGAAATAACAGTCATTAAAGTTACACTGATAAGGTAACAATATGTTGTTAATTACATCAACTTGTATAATCTCTTTAATATCGCCACGCCAAGTGTTAATAAGAAAAATCGGTGTTTAATCATCAAGGCTCGACATTCCTTTACTGTTCTTTTGTCTATCGTCTGTCTGCAGGGCATAATTGAGTAGTAGAATACACCAATCTGTGGGAGAGTTCTCTTGCTTAGTAATTTTGAAGAATCTGCTGATCTAGTAGCCTAGAAAGCCTGATCTGAACCAAATACTTACGCCTTGACATAACGATCCCTGCTGTGCTGCAAGACTTTCCGGGCTGTTTTATTCATTTTTAAGTCGCCTCGTCCGGATAATCAATCTTCATTATTACAGTTTCCATCTATTTCTGATTAATCTCTATTAGCCCCGGGGTCAGCGGCACTACTCGCGCCTGTTCCTTCCGAAGACACGTCAGAGTCCAAAGGGAAGGTCGTACAAAACAACCGGGTACATTTTACCTACAAATAATGAAAATATCCAAGATTTCATTTGCCACAAGAGTATTATATGATTTCATTATTAAACCAAATATTGAATCAAGCGGCCACCTTAAGTTTTCTTTAATACATATCCGAACAAAATCTGGCGTAGTTGTAAAACACGGTCTTCGGTACGATTTATTCACTAAACCTTGGCCGAAACCTTGTTGAATAGTGAGATTAATGCGAGCGCAAATCCAAGATGATTCTGCCAGTGACCAAGAAAGGCCATAAGAAGTGTCCGCCACTCTAGATATCTCTTTAGGTTATACCAATGTTATCTGTGCTCTTTTGGTTTCCTGTTGTGAGGGGATGTTTTTGTTGGCAAGGTGCTCGAGAAAGTGGGAAATGTTTGAAAGATTTTTATCTTAACAGACTTTGGAAATGTTTTGGATCACTCCCAACAACTGCATGGCGATCTAACTCGCCTTGTTGTAGTGCTCAAAGTAGAAGGGAATATGTAATATGGCGCATTGGCGACTGCAACTAGGAAACGCCTGTCCCTTCTTTCATTCATTCATTCCTTCTTCCGTTTCTTCCATTTAGTTTTCATTCGTTTTTGCTTTAAAGGTTTTTCTGAGCCTGGATTCTCCGGCTAAACTCCCACTATCAAAATCAACTATAAAATCTTATGAAAATTAGGATAAATTGCTGCTGAAAAACTAAAAAATAATCTTGATAATATTTTTGGAACTTCCAACTGGTGGTTCGTTTTACATCAACGGGGAAAAACACGTTAGAGGAGGGCAGAACAGAGAGAACAATAACTAATTATGTCTAAAAAACAAGCTGCTTCCTTATGGAAAGCGGATATAATAACGGGATTATTGATAGATCAGCGCAAACCCATCTCTTCTGGAAACCCGCAGGTAAAATGTTGTGTAGGAGATGTAATGACTGAGATAGGGAAAAAAACGGCAAATACTAGATAGGCATATTGTATACCAACCACAAGGATTAGCAAAAGGGCTGCACAAACCCATCTCCAAATAGGAAATATTAGTTTGGACTCAAAGCGCGCCGAGTATTTCCTGGTGTCGGGGTTTCTATCAAACATAACGAGGAAACAGTTTGATTTCTATTCGTGCAAATTACTTGAAGCTTGACCTCCAGTAGATCTTGTTACTGAAAGCAGCGCTCTTGTAAATAACTGGGAAAGGAACCTTGATGGGCTGACGGAAATGGCCATGTTGAAAATGTTGAAAATGTCTTTGAGCGAGTTCAGCATGGTCTTGTTTTTCTTGACGATTTAGCGTTCAAATTAAAGTGGAATATAAGCCCGCGTTCATTTTTTGGCACTATTAAAAGAACCACCTCACTGAGGTAGTTTAGTAAAACGAGATTTAACCCTTCTTGGTCGAAGGGTGCGCGCAATCAGGTAAACACATTAAAAAATGTTTTATAAACCAACGTTGAAGCATGTCAAAGAACATCACTAATATATTTGTCTCTATATAATTCCAAAACTCATGGTTCTTGGTGTAAACTAGTCTTTTTTCCGATGCCATCATTATCATTATCTCCCAACTGCAGACCAATTTCCCTTTCCTCGTCGTTAATAGACCTATCTAGTACTCCTAAGACGTGGTATTGATGGCTTTGATGATCCTAATTGAAGGCGTAGTTACTTGTTATTCATAAAACAATAGAAATAGTTAATGTACTTAGATTGGCTGTTTGAACGAAACGCCACAGAACTAATATATATTCAGGGTGTTATACGGCGAATTTTTATTTTAAACCGCGCAGATTTCAAATAAAATGCTCCTGTAGTGTATTACTAGCCATCGTGTAACATTGAGGCCAATATATTTTGCAATAGAAATAACCAAAACTGGATGGGGTGCCCTGCGAGAAAGAAAAAAAAAAAACTGTGGAATTTCCGTTTCTCAGTCAGAGATGACGCTCAATTAAAGCCATCTTCATTTTGAGTGTTGGCTGTTGTTGATTCACATTCTTGCAGTTTTAAACCAGTTATCAACTCACTCATGCATGTGTTGTCTCTGAGTAAAGTAACCAGTTCTATAGTTGTAGGCTTACTGTACATCCAAAACGGTTCACTTTTCCTCTTCCAATCTCTTGTCGTGAACCAATTCATATTTATGTGTGTGTTTCATGTCATTTTGTACAACTCGAATAGTCTTTCTTCACTTCATCAGGAATAGCATCACTATCCCAGACTATATGACGTCGAGCTCAATGTTCAATTGTTCTTCGATGTTTCGTCACTTGCTTAAGGAATGCTTTACAAACTCGAGCATCCGGATTGAGCATGTTGTCGAGCCCTTCTCTAACGACATGCTTCCTTCCGAGTTCGAAGGATCTTGAATAGCCGGAAATATGTGGCGAGAAAATAGACAGTTAAGTGCTTTCAAAACTAGTACTCTTGGTGTCAGACGAACACGGAATAGAAGACCCATTTTCCTCGTCTATTCTGACCTCTTGAAGAATACCGCAACTTAACGCTACAGTGATTCTAATTTATTTTGCAGCCAAATCTGTATTTCCTTGATATGTTTTTGGGTTGTGGACAGGCTATCCGTTTTTAAAACCGCAGGTATTTCTACGTAATAAGGCTGGGCCAATCAAAGGGCGAGCAACATAACAATAGGAAACTAGTGAGCTATCATCACTCGTATAAGAATGCGGGACAAGTGTCTACCAACACCTCATAACTGGTGCCAAAGATCCGACAAAACCAATGTCTAAGTGTTAAGACACTCCAGAGGGTGTGAACATCGTCTCTTAGGCTTACAAGCAAAAGAGAGAGTATTAGTCGTCCACTAGGCACCATGTCAGTAATAGTAAAACACAACTCTGCCTTTACCCCGGTCGAACCAGGGACTAAAAGCGCATCGTTTAGTCACCCATTTTCAATCAAAAACATCCTCAACTTAGACGAAAGCCCAAACACGAATGCGAACAGAGAATCTCTAGTTAGGAGTACCCCTAACCTGCCATCGACTCGTACTAGCGTCATCATGCCTCCTCTGTCTCAAAGCATGGCAGAATCCACGCGGATGTGTTATGAAGACCCTGGTACACATATCCCACAGTGGATCTATGCTACACGGTACTGTAGACAAGGGATTCCTTCAGGTAGGTTTAATCCCCATTGATAAATACTGTATAACCTATAAATCAATGTATTATGTTAGTAATAGTCGTGCCTCAACTGTGACACCGAATCAATTTCATGCTATAAATCAAAGGACGAAATATAACTATTGGTACCAGTTCACGTATCCATAAATCACCTCGTATTTAATGATTTGATTCGTATTGTAAAAATGTACTAATTATATTACAGGAATTAATGAACAATGTACTAATTCTAAACTTGTACTCTAATAAATTCATATTCCTGTCTAGGTAAATGGCGACATTTAGAATAGTTTACGTCTATGTTTGTGGATTGAATGCACGTCATCATTCGTGAAGACTTGGACCGCAGTTTGTTTCATCGGGACTTGCATCGAGCGTCAAGCTTGCTCAATTAACTCAAATATATATGAGCAATAAGCATTTAAAACTGTCTTATTATTGTTAAGTATTCGTGACTCGGACCAAAGTGCAGAGTTAGTCCAAAGTCATTGATTGGTTCTTAGAGCAAATTAGTCTCGACGAGGATAAATACTCTACTACAAAGTAAAGGGATTTCTTGAAAAGGAATTTGAAGTTTAGACATCGCTCCCTGGGTTGAAAGTTTATACCCTCTCAAAAGGTGACGTGCATTACCTTAGCTCCGTATCCAAGTAAACAAAAGGATAGCTTGGAATAATGATGATGATGATTTTAGTTCTCATTTTAGCGCGGAGTTCGTTTCTCAATCAGGAGTGGTTGAGGACGGATTTGTGGTGAATCAATCAGAAAACAACAGGATAGAAAAAACAACCCGCTTCGTCATGTCTAATTATACTTTCGGTACTTATCGAAAACTTAAAAGATCCTAAACCAGTCCTAAACTAAACATTCTTGTTTTCCAAATGTTGAGATGGTTTCAGAGACTAGACATAAAAGTTGGTTAACCAAGGGCTGCTGTTTTATCAGAACAAGCAAACGATGTGAAATGTTAGTCAACGCTTTCCCTGCTCTTTGATGTTGTGGTTTAGTAAAACAGGATTACACTCCCTGAGTAATAGTTCAATCTATGATGCTTTTATTTGAGATCTAACTACCTTGATTCCGAGCTGGTCAAAAAACGACCAATCTTTCTACCATGGTTCCGTGTTCAAACCATTCGCAAACTCATCTCAAGACAAAAACAAGGTTTTCGGGGTATCTTTTGTATACTTTCAGTTGAAAGCAACAAAAAAGAGGTTAAGAATCAGCGCGAGGGATTCCGTTTCTTTTCTAGTTCAGCCAAGACCAATCTTAAACATGCAGATCAAGTAGCTTTACCATTGTACATAAGTCTTATTGACCATGCTTGTATCTATTTGGTCAAGGTCTCCTTAAGATTTATCCTTCGTTTAGTTCAATTCTGTCATGTACGATCGAAGTTGGAGAGTACAGGAGAACTGTTTTTCGATTCATATTATAATTAGTACACATCGTTGATGATAAGTCAGTGTTAGTGATTCAAGACTGCCGTAGAACTGTGTCTCCACTGAGGTGTGAATCTAATTACCTAATTAACTTGAATGATTATCCCTCCTAAGGTGTTTAACTTCGAGAGATAGAAACGCTATATGATGAAGAAAAGAGAGTCGTTGTTGGCTGAATTTTTGAGCCACTGGTGCCTAGGCTGCGTCTGGCATTAATTCTCAAATTTTAGGTATCAGTTGTTTTTAGTTTAAAATCTAAGCTTTAATAACGTGTGTGTGGTTTGAGTGAATCATTCGTTGATAGTCTTTATTAGGTATTTAGAACAGATATTTTTCTTCATCTTCTGTGTCTATTCTGGCAATGCTTTTTAGCACTTTTCACATTAATTTATGAAGTCAGTTGTCATCTTTTCTTTTAATATGTAAAACATTTTGTTAACCGTATTTTCTCGGGCAGAATTTTTACTTGGCACTAAAATGACTCGTTCTGAAATGCCATGCACAACACTGGCATGGTTTCACTAAAGAACTATGTTATGTTACTGGCTTCCATTGTGATCATTTTGCATTAAAAACTGCTGAAAACTGATATTCAAACATCATGCCTTATACATATAGATCCATTATAAACATAAAATCTTTTCTTCTTCTTCTTCTTCTTCTTCTTCTTCTTCTTCTTCTTCATGAAAAAAATATATATTAAGAATGCTTCTTCTGATTCTAAACTTTCGAACTTGAAAATAGATTTATTTCAGCTCATCTCGACTCCGACCTTTAGTTCACATTAGAATACATTCCGCATAGTGAAAGTGAAAATACTCTTTCTAGACATATAACACTCCCTCCTTTGGTCTGAGGGACATTCTGGTTTTGCTGTATGAAATAGTTTTTTCTTTGCACTCATCAAGAAGTAGTGACATGTTGTTAATCTTCCTCTAGACATCACTTTCTTTCCTTTGGTCTTCTTTCTAGGGACTTTTATCAACGTCAGAAGACCACGGAAACCGCTGAAGAAGCACAAGCAACGCCCTCTCTTCTCCCAAAAACAAATCCAACGACTAGAAGAAGAATTCTCCAACGAGAAATACATCTCCAAATCACGGCGCTCGACTCTTGCAGCTGAGATAAGTCTGACCGACGCTCAAGTTCGAACTTGGTTCCAAAACAGAAGAACGAGATGGCGTAAAGAAGTCCATAGTGAAGACGAAATCTGCCTGTCTGATGTACGAAATCCGTGGCAGATTCCTAAGTGTAGTGATGAGTTCAATGCCGGCTATGCAAGAAATTGCTTCATCGTCAGAGGATACTGCTGCTCGTAAATAGATGCGAACGACAAGGGATTCATGATTTCAAAAAGTTAAACGTAACTAAAACAGCTCCAGCTATGCCATGGATTGCATCAACGAGAGATTCAGATACTGTAATTGCTCCGTACAGAAATCAAACGTATTAGTTCGCCGGGTCCTGAAATACGTACAGTGTACAAATGCTACAGTGTAAAACGAAAAAGAACAAATAGGATAATCCGCAAAAATCTAGATATTTATATTTAATCCCTTTTGTAAAATTTGTGCCATTTTCGCGCCACTGATATTTGAGCACGCGCAATGCGAATAAGTACACATATTATAGTCACCAGGACTTTCCATATATTAACAGATTATACAGTCAGTGGACATAAGTATTCGTCACTTTCGTAATGTTTACGCATGCATAATAATCTTGGAAAAAATGTTTAAA
>WUCR03009958.1:605-11376 GCA_009858155.3 Phymanthus crucifer
CAGCAGCAACATCACCAACAACAGCAGTAGCCAAAACATTCGTAGCAACAACAACAGCAGCAGTAACATCACCAACACATAGCCAAAACACTCGTAGCAACAACAACAGCAGCAGTAACATCACCAACAACAGCAGTAGCCAAAGCACTCGTAGCAACAACAACAGCAGCAACATCACCAACAACAGCAGTAGCCAAAGCACTCATAACAACAACAACAGCAGCAACATCACCAACAACAGCAGTAGCCAAAACATTCGTAGCAACAACAACAGCAGCAGTAACATCACCAACAACAGCAGTAGCCAAAACATTCGTAGCAGCAACAACAGCAGCAGTAACATCACCAACACATAGCCAAAGCACTCGTAGCAACAACAACAACAAAAGTAGCAGCAACAGTAAAAATTAATTGCAGCAACAGCTACATTACCTCTAAAAGAAACAATCTCACGACAAAGTACCGAAAACAAAGTAAAAACAAGAACAGCAGCAACTTGTTCGATTGAGTCAAGCAGGTCGGCAGGTCGATTTTCACTCTTTCTCCTTAATAGGACATTTTCTATCTATAGTGCTCTAGTTATTTATTAATGAGTGTAAACATCAGTTGATAACGCAGTGCGTAAAAAAGCTTTACGTGCTGTTTTCATTCAGAAAATGAAAGTTCAGACGTGCCGATTGTCAGGAGATAAATCTGCATATCAACCACTGCTAATAGTGGCCAGGCAGGAGGTTAAAGTACCTAGGTTTCTTCCTCGACACTTTAGATTTGCTTAGTCTTTCTGGTGCCTAGGTTTCAGTATTTTCTTTGTTGATATTTTCTTTCGCACGGTGTGGTGTTCAGACTATCCCACTTGTTCAAATCGATCGCATTTTAGGAAATATTACACTAGCTTTGCTATAGGCAGCGAACTAAAACAGTTTTTAACGGGCACATAGATAATTTTGAAAGGGGAAATATTTGCAAATGGAAGGCGAAGCTCTCAGCCATATGACAATGAAAAAACTATATGCCCCGAGGGTTCTTCTTGGTAATCGATGAACTGAGCATTTGAGGAGGGGAGGGGGTAGTGTTTGCACACACGAAAAACGTGACACGTAACATTGCATTACATATGTTATATCTTGAAAGTTTAATTTCTTTTTCTTTTTTTTTAATTCGATTCGAAAATAGTTTAGAATTCACGAGTGATCATTTTCAATTCAGCTTCTCTTCAACCCTGCAGGATATCGCTGATATATTCATAGCACTAAACTAGGTTTTTAATTCGTGTTTTCTTTTATCTGGAAATTCATGTCATAAAACAACTTGTGGCATCCAATTTCATTGAGAGAAGGCATTTCTAATAATCAATAATAAAGTTATCGGAAAGCTGCTAATATCCTATGGGTATTTATATTTTATCGAAAAGCTGTGCACCGAGGGCTAAAGTATACGCTGCTTGAGTCTTTGTACATCAAACGTCACCGCTAAATATCTTGCGGGAAATACCGCTGACATAATGTCGTCATCCGCCGGCCTCCGACAAAAGACTCTCAGTTTGCTGTCCCAAATATACTACCGTGTTTTTCAGGAAAACTAACTCGATTGCCGGCTTATTTTACGAGTGTTTGTCTTGGGAATAATGAATAGAGCTTAGTGCACTTTATGCGACCGAAAAGGATCGCGGGTAGAATCTTTGTAGCTTTCCGCGATGAACACCCAGTTAATAAGCATATTTTAGTATGGCTTGAGCAAAGTGCAGAAGGTATATCTGTGAAA
This sequence comes from Phymanthus crucifer, assembly GCA_009858155.3. NCBI lineage: Eukaryota > Metazoa > Cnidaria > Anthozoa > Actiniaria > Phymanthidae > Phymanthus > Phymanthus crucifer. Next base: position 2,367 of record WUCR03009958.1, read on the forward strand.
TGCAAATTACTATTTTGTACTAAATATAATTTAAGGGCCGTTTACACATGCGATTTTTGCGGCGATTTGACTGCGATTGTCGTGGCGATTTTCAAAAATTATACGAATTTTGTATTACCCTTCTAACTACATTTGTTTAGATAATATTGGTGCTCTGAATAAATCTTTTCAAGCAAATTCGTTTTTTGATAAGACCAAAATCGCCGCTAAAGTCGCACCAAAAATCGCCGAAAAAATCGCACGTGTAAACGGGCCGTTAAACAACAGAAAACAAAAACAATTTGTACAATTTTGTTTTACTAAAGAGAAGTAGACACAAGGCTCTCTTGACTATTATACCGGTTTGCTCTTTAATTTAAGGCCAGTTTACACGTGCGATTTTTGCGGCGATTTTGACCGCGATTTTTGTGGCGATGTGGTAATAGTAAAACATGGTAAAGAGTTTGCTTGAAAAGATTTATTCAGGACGCCAATAAACAAATATAAACAAATGTATATTTAGAAGGGTAAGACAAAATTCGTAATATTTTTGAAAATCGCCACGAAAATCGCACATGTAAACATGCCTTTAGTACCATACGATATCATTGAATAAAAAATAGGTATTTCTAGTCTCAAAGAGGTAAATATAAATTGTTGATATCCGCATCAGATAGGGCAAGACATTTTTTGCTTACGTTTGGCCAAGACAGGATCATATATTAAATCTTTTTTTTTTCCTTTTTTTTTCAAATTATATCATTAACAATAGTTGTATATATGTATAGATCGACTTTTCTATAGCCAAATGATATATAACAGTGGCACTGAGTCGTTGAACAGCAATGAATAGTAATGACTTCTGTTTCGTTTATTTTTTCTTTGACCAAATAGCTTAAATATTCATATCTTAGAAAGGTAGATCCCGAGGATTTTCCTCTATCCAGTGTTTATTCTTGAACCTTTAGATTGCATTATTTGTTTTGGGGGATGATGTTGAAATAAGACCACATTTGAAGTGAATAGTATCTTAAGCGATCGCCCGCGTTTGACCGCCGTAATGATACGACAAGCCGCTAGTTATTTTTAGGTTGCTGTCTCTCTCGATCATGTTAATTAATTTTTTACCTTGAGCAGTTCTTGGAGCTCATTTCTCTTTGGCATTTTACTTACATTTGCGGCTTCGGTGCCTCGTGTCTCTATTTCCGTTTATGCCACTTGTTCTTCTTCTTCTTCTGCGAGTCCGAGTTTTGCTTCCAACTGAAAAATAAAGAACTTACGATGTTACATTTACTTAATAGACTGTATACACAAAAGAATATTCTATCAAAAATATTGGATAAATTTTCTTACAAATCTATAGCGGAGCTTTCAATATATCCTTCTTATTCTATGTTTAAAACTGTAGAACATGACACAGTCATCCAAACATCCCAACTGTAATGAATTCTACAATATTATCTCGTAATCAATAATCAATTTGAAAAATTGATGTTGACGACTTTTGTCGAATCGATTGCGACGTGCTACGATAGCAAACAAACAAGACGTGGTTGTCAATTTCTTTTCTAAACAAAAGGTTTTTGATTAAGAAAATCTAACGTTTAAGTTACTTGTGTGTGGTGATGTTTTGCCAGTTCAGTTTATGATGTTTTGGCAGGGCTTTACTTTGATCGTGAGTCTCCGGAAGGTTCCCTACCGGACAAGTTTGTTGACGGTTTTTTTTTTGTTTAAAATAATTTAAAATGCTAATAAGGAAATAGTTTAGCTCGCTCGTCTAATGGCACTTTGTGGATCAACTGATATAAGTATAGCATTATGATTACTTGTTAAGTAATAGGAATGCTTCCTTTCCCATTATCTTTTCGCTTCCACTATTCTCCTCTCCTCTCCCTTCTCTTCCCTTCTCTTCCCTTCTCTTCCCTTCTCTTCCCTTCTCTTCCCTTCCCTTCTCTTCCCTTCCCTTCCCTTCCCTTCTCTTCCCTTCTCTTCCCTTCCCTTCCCTTCCCTTCCCTTCCCTTCCATTCCCTTCCCTTCATCCCTCGCCTATGGCTCCACCGTTATGCAAAACTGTTAATATCTACATTTTTCTAACCGAGACGAAAGGGAGGAGTGGAAGGGGACAAAAATGTCAACACCCAACTTTGAATAAATGCCAGGAATTTGGAGCCAGAAATCCTTTCATCTGACACGAACGAAGCTTATATTATGAATACTTAATCAGATTTCCTTTATGTTGTGCTGTTTTTCAGATAACACGTAAGAGGGGTGGAAGTCAGGAGTTTTCACGACCATTTTTCTTACTAGAGGTGAGTGGGATTTACCTTCAATCGCCTTATCGGGATTTCTGCACCAAAGATTTGGCCAGATTATCTATACTCCACCGTCCCCAAAACAGATTAAATTTTAAATATTGAATAATTACTCAAAAATTAATGGTTATTTCAAATAAGATAAGAACATTTTTCTTGTCCTAATGAGAAAATTCCAACCAACAAAATTGAATTTCGTTAGCGTTTTCCTTTTCTGCGAGAAATACTGAATATTGCACGAGATGGTGGTGTAGCTAATTAGTGTCGTTTGAATTCTGAGGTTTTTACCCTATAATTTAGTAATCAGTGATCTTTTTATGGTTGTTGATTATCTACAAAGCCTCTCAGTACCACCACCACCACCAATTTCTTTTCAAAATTCATTGTTTTTATAATATTTAAGATATCAACGCACTCTAAAAAGATAAAGCAAAATCCTATTAACATGCTTTTTTCCTACATTTTCTGTAAATTTCAGTAAATTTGGTTCGGGTTTTCCCAAAAACGGGCTACATACAAATCAGACGGCGTTCTTAGCTAAATTATTTATTCAAAAACTTTATCCTATATCTAGGAAAGCATTAAAAATTCTTGTCGAAATATGCTCTGACGCGGCAGCTACGGTGATTCAAACGTCGCTGGGTGAGTGCGAAAATTAAGTGGGCCAGCCTCCTTAACATGTCCCAAATTTTGGACTTGGTTTCCTAATACTTTTGTCCAAATTTTTTCGTTGCCAGCTTGACTTAAAAAAAGTTGATGTAAAAAGAATTTCGAAATAAAATGCAAATTTTCAAATGCCGAAAGAAAATTCATCAAGAATCACAAGGAAAAGGTTTTTATAACAAACGAGTAATTAGTATTTTTAATGATGATTATCATGGGAAGCAATTGCTAACAAATTTTTATTTAAGATGTAATTTTGTTTTGTCAACCTGGATGTTTCTCGAAAAAAAAAATACAAATACACTTCATAATCTTTCTTTCTTTCTGTCATTCGTTTTTGTGGTTTTTTTTTTTTTGTTGGAAATTTTCCAGTTATTTTCTGTAATTTGAATACTCACTTTAATGCATCAACCACTGAAACCCCCCTAAATTAAGACATACATTATCGCAATAACGACTGGTAAGCTTATACTGTAAAGCCAGAAAGACTGCGGCTCGACATTAACGTACAGTTAGTTATTTGACTTCAAACTTCAAGATACTAATGAGAAATTTAAGAGAAGTGAAATTGTTCAAGGCAAAGTAATTATTCATATTCGTCTGACTGAGATCTCAAAACATAATATTTTCATGTTGACTTATACCTGCTAAAGTACATATAGCCATGGTGGACGTCTTAGATGTTACTTCACGTAGTTACCTTGACAACTGAATACTTATGCAATGAGCATGGTATTTGGACTGAGAATAGAAGAGAAATGTACTTGGCGAATCCCCTAGTAGTACAAGTTGAGTGTACGTTGTACTTTGTATGGTGCGTGCGTTTGGAAGTATCAGATCAAGATTTAGGCAGTTCAATGATACAATAGCCTTCCATACCGTTTGTTGATTGCCGTATTAGCATTTGAACTGATGAGGATTAAATTTTCAACATCGGCGTTTTGTCAGCTTTTTGTTGAGAAAACAAAATTTATCGTTTTGATGCTTTAATATACCGCCATCTTTCCATAACAGCAGGGTACATTAACTTTCATTATATTTTTTAATATGTATTTATGTTCTCATCTGTTCAAATTTTTTCGTTTCATTTTAATTTTGTTTATGTAATATCATTCATATCAATGGATATGTGTTTATCAGCTGGTCCGGCATGATTAGCTCCTTATTGTTCTCTGCCCGTGTGTTCGTCTAACGATTATTAAAGTTGTTTCAGCTGAATAGCTCTCTGATTGAAAGATGTTCAACCGTCAGTTATTCTTTCCGTTCTCACAAAGAATACATCTTAATTACGCTAAGATAAGTCGCTCTTAACTTTATCTATAAGATAGCACCTTTAGCATAGAAATTGGAGAAGAGAACTACATTATCATCACTGCGACCGGGGATTTACCCACGGGTGGGTTACCACTAGGTGTACCCAGAGTTCTATTCACTCCCGAATGTGGTATCATAGGCGTGTATAGAGAGTCCTTGTTTGGTCTTTAATACCTTTCGTAATCTCTGGCTAGTTTTTTCTCCCAAAAAAATCAAATAAAATTAAAATGACCTGCGGCGGAAAAGAGAGACATGTTTTTTCAACTTGCTCTTCGGTATAGTAATTGTTATGTGATTATATTACAGCCATATGCAGAATTATGACCCTCTTGCACATATATACCAGTATATCAAAAGTATCTCTGTCATGAATGATATCCCATAATTTCTTCTGTCCATTTTGTATGCTTATTTTTCAGCATTCTAGCTGTTTTTTCTTATCAAGATTGAAAATATCTTGCTTTAGTTTGCCTTCCTCGTCTTTCCCATGTTTTAGCCTCGTTTCCAAGCATTACAGAAAATGTTTATCATCATACACCTTATCCCAAAATGGAGGAAAATATATTCTAGTTTTGTCTCCATGTTAATTGGCCCTTTTTGCCTCGTTTTAAGCCAAATATTCCTTTGCATTCTGCATATGGAATCGAGGCAACAAGGGACAGTTAATATGGAAGCAAAAGAATAATCTATTTTCCGCCATTTTGGAATGAGGTATATTTAATTGTCAGTATAATCATCTTCTTTCTAGCTACTATTTTTATCTGGCCATTTCTCTCTTTAAAAACTTCCCACAACACACCAAGGGCATTGATTCAACATTATTACGTAACGGTACTTGGAATAGGCAATTTGTATTATTGCGTCATTTACTACCACTACGAGAATCCTTTGCACTATTTCTTTTCTTCAGTTCATTAGCAACAATTGTCATGCTATTCTCGTGGGATTAAACAAATTTAAATGAGAAAGAAAATCCGCAAAGCATTCTGGTAGTGGTAGTCAAATGACGCCATAATGTAAATGGCCTATTATTGCTTTACTGATTCCAAATGATTATAGAATTGCTTTGATATTATTTTATTCATTTATACTTTTGCTACCATCACTATCTTTAACATCACACTTTAATTTTAATCAATAGTCTCATTTGTCGATTCTTATCTGTTTTCTGTTGGAGTTTGTTCTTTAAACCCATTAACAACAGACTTTGTTTATAATATCGAATCAATATTCCTGTCTGTGCGATAGACAAGTGTTTGTTTGTAGTCAATACTTGACGAGTACCGGCCAACCAGATGATCCATCCATTGATGCCGCTGTTTTTCTCTTCCGTTAAACTCTACAACAAAACCTATCCTAAATATATATATTGATCATATCCTTCCCTTAAAATTTAGAATCATCATCTTTCTAAGATTATAGTGATCTGATACATCCTATGGCAAAAACACCGAGCCGAGCCAGGAAGTAATCCAAATGACGCACGAAAATTGAGTGCCTTTCCGCATTAATGGTCCATGTTCGATAACCTTGGTATATTCTTCCCTTGGAGTAGTATCCGATTGCTCATACATCTCTAATTTACTCCTAAGGTGTTTCCAGGTAGCGGCGGTGCCTTTACCGAAATTAGAAATGTTCTGATCTACAAGACAGAGTCATGCTTTTATCGATGAAATTGATGAGGATGGGTCATTTTGGGAGTTCACCATTTACGAAAAATAAATTGCGGAAATTTCGGTTGAGATAACTAGAGTTCCGATTGGGAGTTACATTAGAAACTAATGTTTTGTCGACGCACCCAGGACTTTGTGCAGATCTGATTTGATGAGGGCCTAGAACTGGTACGAAATTAGATGGTACCCGAACTGTCGTCTAGGAAATCCCAACCGGAAATCCTGAGCGGGTCTACGTTTTCACACGATCTGATGTTTTCGGAAATTTTCCGGTTGATCGAACCAAAATCCGTTTACCATTTGCCTTCAAACCGAAATCTCCGGGATTTTTTTGTAAGTAGAAAAAACCTCGTGTTTTGCGTGACCTCTTATGCACCTATTTCAATAAACGTAGATAATGGTCAATCTGAAATGGTGGATCTGAGACCGAAAGGAATCATGGGTATCCACTTATTGTCTCATATTCTTCCGATTTTTCCGAACGCACGTGAAAATGTTGTTACTGTGATTGCATTGTTACTGTATTGGTCACCTAATAACGCCAGTGTAAACGTGGTTGTCACACTTGAGCTGTATTTATAGCAAGCATGACTGTGAACGCTACTCTTAGAAGTAAGTTCTTAGAAGCTGAAAATAAAAAGAAATTCTAAGGTATAACGCTAACCATACTTTGTCAATGTCACTTCTATTTGTAAATGCTTCAATCATTAATTCATAGTTATTCATGTTGAAGCCCATAATTCCTTACGGTCTTAGATCGACCATTTTAGATCGACCATTATCTACATTAATTGAAATAGGTGTATGTGAACACTAGGTTCTTGTTAAGGACATAGCAGAAAACTATCGACTTCTGAACCATTGATATTGCTTCTCAGTGTTTCACTATTTCCGATGCGAAACAACTCTCCCTCCCCCTTCTACATCAGCGGCAAAGACAAAAATTAACCTTGTGAGCCTTCCAAAGGTAGTTTTCAAATTATAGTAAATTTTGTAATACTTAATATTTTCCACCCCGAATTGTTCCCTCGGGGCATTAAAATAAACTAGGCCGGCTGTAGTGTTAGTGTTCTATGTTATTTACTAATGAGTTCCTTTTAATATAATAGAGTGGCTGCTTCCAATGGTGGTAAACGAACCCCGCTACGACAAACCTCTTGTCGGTAAAAAAGGAAAGGAAAGGAAAAAAAAGAAGAGAGATAATTTGATGGAAATTAATACGTTAACTTTGGCGAGTTTTGCTTCGGTTTCTTCAATGCGGGTTTATCTCTTAAACTAAGAGTACCTCTTATCTTTTACTTGTTTTTCAAGATCTTGTTTTATTTCTCAGCTAATTAACGTTCCTATTATAATTCTCGTTCTCTATGCTGGACATTCTAAATCAATGAAATTAATAGTTTCCATAGAGGGATTTCACGGCTGCCATGTGTGAGGGCAGTGAGATTGCAATATTTTTTTTTGAATGTCAAGAAGGATACTTTCTTTTGCTTCAAACATGGCTGACAAGGCGTTATAGGAAATCAATGGATCCATTTGGGTGCCAGTTGCAGACGTAGCTTTAGGGCATTATTCATTCGCTTTGAGGACTGAATGTAGTCGTAAACAAGACAAGAAGCCTTTACTTAAATGCTGTAAACACAACCCAACTGTCCAATTGAATAATCACTAATGCAATCTAATGAGGCAAACCTATTTGGTTGTACTGGGGATTCTTTATCTGTAGTTGAAGAAGCCTCGCCTGTGCCAACCTTGAATGTCAACTACTTTTTGATCGAATTCAAGTGATTGTAGCTAACAGCAAATCCTCACGAATAACAAACAACGCATCCCAAATTCACGCTAAGGCAAACCGGCAAACCGCCAAAAAAATTAAATTTATCGCTGAACTGCCTTCCTTTCGATGTTAATTATAGCAAATCCACAACAAATAGTGTTGGTTCTATGATAATATTATTCAAAGTTAATAAATAAGCTGCTACAAGGGTTAATTCAACCTCACATACCTCGGGGTTTTGCAACTTGTTGTTGTCCTTGTCGTTTTATTGAATAATTTGAATCCCACTCGCTACTAGGTAAGCGAAAAGTAGCTAAATAACTCTTCCATCAGGTAACGGACCCAACTTCACGTACTGTGTCGTCTGAAAGCAATAAATAGTGATTAAATAGATGATTTGGTCACAAGTTAAGGACTGAGTGATATGAGGTATTGTTATGATCATGAGAATGTATCTTCACATTGCACCTGTTATCACGCACTTTATGATGCCTCAAACGTCAAACTCAGTTTTTTTAAAGTATATTTGACCTGTCGTTTTTTCTTGTCATTTTGTCAAAACCAGTCATACCACTTTTCTTAAAGCTCATTTAAGTTGTCATTTTCCCTTTCTAATTGTTTTGTTTGTTTGCATCCGTTGTCATTATTTTTTTTATTTACCTTGTGTTGATAAAGAAAGTTAAGTTTAATGTCCGGAAGGATTTATTCCAAAATTTGTGTGACAAACTCCTTCAAATGAATAGACCAATTTTTATCGGCTGCGAGGGAGCACGAAAAAGATGGAAAATATAACCTGTCCAAGAAATGCAAAATATGTATACGAGTCTTTTTGGGTATTTCTTCGTGTTCTTTTTCATTTTTCTTTCATCTTAACATTTTTCTTTCCCCCATTCTTTCCCATTTTACTTTATTTTTCTTTCTTGCATTTGTTGAAACTTATTTTTAAGGAGTAAAGCTTATTCATTAGATTATATTAGCGCTTTATTAGCCACCTGAAAATGGGATGTTTTCGTTGGAGCAGGAATCAGGAAAATCATGCAAAAACCGTCAACTAGAAGTTGGCTTTGATTGTAGCTTGAGATATACAGCCGGCCATGTGTTTTAGTGTGGCTGTAAAAGTAATGATTGTGTTCATGTTCACGTTCAATAATGGTGGTGGTTTTTATACGTGTTTTGCGCATACTAATGAGACGTCGAAGCCTCCGGGTTATTTTTCATTTAATGATTATGATTATGAGGTCGGATACAAAAGGTGTACGTAAACTTACTCCATGTCACCCCTTACTCCATGTCAC
>WUCR03010029.1:0-10137 GCA_009858155.3 Phymanthus crucifer
GATACAACCCAAACAAAGAATCTTAAAATCTAAATGCATAGAATGGATAGGAAAACCGTACCACACAGAGCTTGCACATTGAATTTTCCAATTTCATTCCCTAGAGTATCATTTCTTTGTTTAATGGTTGTGCATAAGAACACATAAATATAGATACAACTCTAAAAAAGAAACTTAAAATCTAAATAGATTTGGCCTTTGCAGTAATGGATAGGAAAACGTACACAAAAAAATTTCCGGCTTGGCCATGCATTTTTTCATTTCAGACCTTTATCATTTCCAAGAGGATTTTTCTTTCTTTCACAGAAAGGCACACGAATACAAGAAGACACATGAATATGGATACAACTTGAACAAAGAATCTTATTCTCAAAGGCACATGGTCTGATTGGGGAAGAGATTCACTGTCTGCTACTTGGTACACACAAAAAAAAACCATGAAGACAGATAACAGATATGATAGGTCTGTTATCCCATAGTGTTGAATGGTTGGTCTGATATGGTCCTAATCCCTGAAAAAGACCCCTGTTGAAGCACATCTAAAAAGGGCACAACATCTGCAGTGCAGATATGGAATGCTGTAGATTGCTCAGTCTAGATACAAAAACAGGCGAAGAAGTGCCTTCTTAAGTTTCTCCCAAATTTAAATTTCACGCACAGAAGTTGAGATATTTATGAGGATTTACACGCATGCAAAAACTGGGACATTCTTCAACAAAGTGTTCATTTTCTTGGGACAATCATCTGAAATACCAATTAATGTTTTTCTTTTTCCGGAACAATGGACATTAAAGTGTTAATTCCATGACGATACTATACTACGGAAAAAAAATCCTTTTGAACCGTCCACACAGAAGAAAATCTGTAGAATAGTGTCTAAAGAGTGCTCAAGAGTTGCATGTTTTTCTCCTATTAAGAAAAGAGGGTGGCAAGTGCTACCGGACTCTCTCCGCTGTGTAGCTCAACCGAGGTCGCTGGGTCGTTTTTCTACAAACCGCAAAAGCGAGTCCATACAGTTAGCTGAATTTTTAATCCTTTGTGGGGATCTCTCCCCCAAATTTCAAGGCAAGTTGAAAGATTTTACGCGTAGGTCCATATTGAATGTATGGGTAGTGTGTGCATGAACGTGAGCCAACATTACTAAGTCTCGTACTGAATTTGCTCTAGCATTTAGTTAGTGCACGCGCGTTGGATCAGTGCGCAGTTGTCAGGAAACAAAATATAGATTGTACTGCGCTCCAGAAACTATATCAAGGAAGAAGTGGAAAAGAGTCGCTAACTTTTTATAAATTTTGGGTTTCTGAGCGACCAGTTCTGCAGTTGAAATGTGCGCGTTGTCACTAGAGAATATCTTCGAAGGGAGCCATAAGGTGTTGCCAGTGGCTTGTTTAACTATGGTATACCTTAGTGTGCGTGCGGTCCCTCTTTCCTCTATACAACAACGCCACACTGTAGGTATTCAGTAAGTACAAAATTAGTACAGACTCGTAATTTGGTTTGCGTGACATGTAGATACTCGCTGCAGGTGTGTTGACGTAACAAGTCTATTGCTAATAGAAACCTGCCACAGCTATTCACTACACCCCGTGGGCTATATGCTGCATTCTCTCGTTGTTCGGGTGTGGACGACGAATGTGTGAGCAAGTGTCAGCCTCGCGTACTGGAAGGGGAATTCAAGAAGTAGAACTTCTAATTACAACATGTAGTTGGATTGAAAAACAACAAAGTGTCTGTCCTGTGGCTTCAGATGCTTTCCTAGCACGCAGCAGCAACAAGGTTGTCGCCAAACAAACCCAAGCGCTGAGAGATGAGATCAAAACCATTGGCTTTCAACACTTTGGTTGACCTGTAACCAGAGCTCTATTTTAACTGCTTCAAATGTTGTTTTAAAAGTTCTCTACGAACTCCATCACTTGACCAGTCCGCAAGTCTCACACACCTGAAAAATCAATTATCCTAATGATGAAGCTAATAGCTTATAACCGTGGATTCGAATTAGAAATCAATTACACATCTCCGTTCTATAGTCAGCACAGACCTCACACCTTTTCCTTTTGTCATCCCAGCATAACGAGGAAGACTACGCGCCAGTCGGTTCGAGTTGATAACTCGCGATTTAATGATTCCGACGCATTTGGAAAAGTCGTTCTGGGGAAATGTGTTTGTGCTCTTTGATGCGTTGGCCGTGCAACTGGGATAACAGAACTGAAATGTACTTAAAAGATGTTATACTCTTTAAGCGAGCGATAGGCGGTCCGATCAGAGTGGTTTAGCAGAGGTTCCGTCTGCTTGATGCCAGAAAAAGATGCGCTCTTTCTGAATATTTCTTCTGTCAACGCGATAGCGCTTTAACTTGACAGGACACAGAAATAGAATAGATCGTCATTCTTTTTGTCCAAAATTAAACTTCTTCTGAAGAACTATTTACATTTGGCTCAATTTCTATTGAATTGTATGACGAACAGAATCAGACTTACTTAGGGTTGACAAACCACAGGGAGCTTCACACACAGATGATATTGTCAAGTAATCTGTGCCCAAACCAGCCGCTACCGATACCATACACTTGCCTAATGCTGCTGATAACTTTTCCAAATGGTCAAAATGATTTGGCAATATGTCTAATCTCCGTTGGAATAGCTGAACTTCCACTTGCTGCGCTCTTACAACAGAGCGCAGTTATACCCGGACCCTATAAAATTGAGTTCTTTGAAAAAACTTTTCAGAATAAACAAATGGGAATAGAAAAAATGGATTTGATCAGTGTTCGAGAATGCCGTCTGGAGTACATCAAAGCTTTCGTCGATGATTTCGTTACTTGCCAGACCTCAGTTCATTGTATTCTTAACTGTTTTTACAGCATATCCTGGTTTTATGGGTTGAGGCGCATTGCAGTCGTTCACATCTTGATAATTAACGTCAAAAGACAGGTTCCCAGACGAATTCTTACATCTGTAAAGAAAATTAAATAGGAAAATGCGGTGTCACAAAGATACTGTTAAACCAAAAGCTCCCACACCAAAAGTTGATTTCGACTGGGAGGTCCAAAATGGGAGCATCATATGCAAGGGAGAGATGTGCCGTGTGTGTGCGAGAGATCTTGTTTGTCCTGTTTTTACTCAGACCAGAAAGTAAAACAAAACAAGACATCTGGAGATTTCAAGACAAACTCGTTCAAGTATTTCCTGTGTTTTTGCTCGAAAGTTTCGAGATAAGCCTTGGTTTTTCCAAGCTTTTTCAAGTACCCTTGAAGGAAGGACCTTTAGCTTAAACAAACAACAACATTTATGCTCTCTTTAATGAATACTTCTCAAATGTACTAAGATTTTAGCATCACGATGTAGAAAACATCGCACCTCAAACTCCCAAAAGGAAAAAAATATTTTTTGTCAAATAACCTTTCATTTTTTTCCCATATCTCGTGTGTATTACTAAAGTACGCTCTCGATGCGTGCACAGACCAGTATCTTAGGCTTTCACATATTATCTGAGATAACACAGGTCGTAGAATAAATATGTTCTATACAATAACCAGGTATCCCACTCAAGGACAAGGCCATGTACCAATCCTCATGATCTGCAGACCGATGTTGGTGGAATGTTCATAAATCTCATACATTTTCCCCTCAATTTGCACCATATTATTTGTGATCTTGGCTTTATTCTGAAGTAACTCAGCGTTGAAGATACTGAATTATTTTAATTTGTTTGTTTAGTCAAACTTGGCAGAAAAGCATGCATTTTTAGTGCTTGAGCAATCTCAGTTTTTGCTTGGGATTTGACTTGATGTAGTCAAGTCAGTCATAGATTTGACTTTGGTTGATTCCAAAAGAAGATTGGATACGCTGGGATAAAATACTGGCAAAAAGGTTGCGGAATTTCTCGCAAACTTAGAAAAGAGTTCTAACTAAATTCTTAGGTAATCAAAGGTTGTTTAGTTAAAAAATGAATGCTCATTTTGCTGTCGCTAGTTTCAGAGTGATAGTGTCGTCAATACTCGTGATAATGTCTCTTGATATCCGAGTGGTTTGATCCAAATACTGTATCCCTAGTGCAGTATATTATCGATAATGAATTGTTCTAAGGCATACCTACCATCTTACCTTATTTATCGATTTATTTAGTGAAATCGAAGTCAGTGGTCTCCTGTTGGCTCGGCCGGTCTGTGGTGGTGGAGATCGTAATGAAGAGGTAGCCTCTAGCGCATTCTGTAGATCTTGTATGTAGTCGATCACATGCTGTAAAATCTCAACCTTGCTCAATTTTCTCTCCGAGGGAACAAAAGGTATCATGCTTTTTAGCCGCTCGTAGTAAGCATTCATATTTTGAGAGCAACCTTCTTCGAGATCTCCCATAAGTCTGCGATGAGTTATACTCGATGCTGATCTAAGAGTTGCTCTGAGAGACTCTTCTAACTTAGAGTCGGAACGGTTCGGTTGTGGTTTCATGGTTGCGCGGAGGACAGGACCGTCAAGGCTGTTGAGTGCAGAGAGTAAAGGTATTTGTCCGGACGAGAGCCTCACTCTGTGATTTATCCAGTGTTGCTGTTTAGTAAAATTCTTGGTGCAGCTGTGTAAACTTGGTGACAAACCTTGACCAATCACGCACGATCAACGCAACGTCTGGCAAACAACTTTGGAAAGTCACACGGCCGTTTGTGCAGTGTCAATGACAGCAGACGATGAGCCAATGAACAAGAGGCTCGTATCTTCTTCTGTCAAACAGGGCCATTTGGCAAGGGCAGACAGATTTACTAGCATCCGTAGCGAGTACTTAATTAAACTCCCAAACTTTTCCTGTTTGATTGACTCATTTGGTCACAGCGGATTGATTCGTGTAAACACTTGATTATTCCTGTTCTATTCGACTTAAAAAGAGCATTCAAATAGCACCTGCAGGTTGGGTTGTTCCAAGCGATACTTCGCTTTCAAATGTTAGTGACAACAGGTCAATTACGCGCCAAAACTAAGCCAGTCATCAGCCCCTCGGAGATTCTTTGGCGGCAAAATGATGCGAGTTAACGTGACAAGCGGGTCGCTGGATAACGGTTGTCTTCAACTCCTTCATTAAACTTGGAGTCGTCTTGTCTTTTTCAATGAAGGGGGAATGTGTGTCTAAATATGCGTGGAAGTTGGTGTCTGTGGTCTGTACGTCTAACAGACGTAGTGAAAGAGATAGTTCTGGTTTGTGTTGATCACTGTTGGATGGTTCATGTATATCATTTGGAAAAGTAGATGTGAAATGTTATCTCCGATCGATGCTCTGAAATAACTTGCCAACCTGATGGTTGCTCTCAACTTAGGCAGGACATTTGTTAATGGACCTCGGAAAAACCGCCAGGAATGCCGATCCCTGTCTGTGAGCCCTAGCATGTTGTCAGGAATAGAGACACTTGAGGAATTCAGCCCAAAGTGATTGGTTTTAAATTCATTTATCAAAAGACACCAACCAACATCTTTAGCGAAAACTCTTCTCGTCAATAGTAGTTTCTGCTTTGCTATAAAATGTTCTCGCTTAGACATTAAGTAAAGGGAAAGGATTCTTCAAAGGGAAAGACAGTTTTGTTTGTTTGTGTTTCATACAATGCCATCTGCGAACTTAGCTTTCTCTTTCATGGCCAACGGAAGCTTAGCGGGTCATCACGAGGCCCTTAAGCATTTGTTCTCAGTGATAATAAGATCAAGAACACCCAAAAAAATACTGACAAATCTACTTCGAGTGATCCAGTGGTCCATGGTATAAGTAGCAGATTACTATATTAGCAAAATAATCTCAATACAGCACCCATGCTTTGGAATCATTCGTTGCACAGGACTCAAGCAGTTTGCCTTCTTTTTTTTCCAGATGCAAAGCACCAAAGCGAAGAGGAAATAGGTTTTTAATATGACAAACAGAACAGGTATTCGACAGTCTTTCCCGATTCTTTCGAAAAAGATTTCTCAACAAATTTTTCCCATTGCTATTTGTACAACTATCACGACATTTTCGTTTTGGGTTGACTTTCTTTTGTTCAGGTTATGTTCAACAGATTCGCATGAATAGAAATATGGTTGATTCATGCTGTTTGGCTCACAGCTGAGTGTCCTTTATATCAGATCTGGGCGGGATTTGATTGATTAAGGATGCATGTATCTGGTTTGTCAGACATTATCTCGATGAACTCACGACTTGCTCAGCTCAGCCAAAAGACACCGACAATACCCAGCCTTGCAGCTGCAAGCTCCTCACGCATTTGCAAAACACATCTAGAAAACCAAATACGCGTCCCTCTCACTTATAAACGCTTCAGACACGTTAAGTGAACTAAAATCTGGTGGCAAGCTGCAAGGAATGTTAATACAAGAACGTCGTGTGACGTTTGGTAGAGATATGAGATTTGGGACAGGCATGAACCTGTATCTGCTTGCTCTGTAGCTGTTCTTTGTAAAAGGTTTGGTATTTTTGAATCGAGACGGACTTACTAGCACGCTCCATGGTCACGCCTCCACAACTAATCTTGTCAAGAGGCTGGTTGAGGGGATTTTGATAAATGGAGTTTATAGCGTGACTGCATGACAAAAAGTAACGCAAGGGATGAACTCTGGATACTAAGTTTGACAAAGGTAAACGGTAGAAAATCCACATAATCGAAGCGCAGATTCTTGTAAAAAATGTCGAAAAGGGCTCGTCATTACAGAATGCGTCAGAATGGATCGTGCTTCTAAACGTTTAGCGTGGACTAGCTATGGACATGCCCCGTGCCTCCCCCTCTTGGGGACAACAGATTGACTGCTCCTGAGCTATAAGCAAGAATAGTTCAGGATCACCGTTGACAGAAATCTTTCATCAAATATAGTCGAGGCTCACACATATCGTCATTCTCACTCAAAAAGCCGAAAATCTCTTCTGGAATTAAAACCAGACACGAAGATAGAACCCAGCCATTTTGATCGTAAAATATGGTCAGTAGCGAGGGAAGGAATTCGAACAACATAGACAAGGGAGAGAGGAGTGTTTAACGGAGTAGTAGATTAACAGGAAACATGAGGCAGCCATGGAGTCTAGTGTTTGCCATTCTTGATTCCTGTTTACATAGCAGGGTTTCCTATCCAGTAATACTCCATGGCATGGATTCTTTACTTTTCAAATATTTGTGTCGATCAATTGAATAACCTTTCAATGGTGTTTCGATAACCCGTACATTAATGACGATACAACATGGGTTGTACTCAAGAAGGAGGAAGAAGGAGGGGTCGAGCTGACTGCCAGTGAGAGGGAAATAGGGCGAGGTTAAATCTCAGTTTTATCCTCAAACAAAATCTGGCGCGGGCACGTCTAACATCAGAGATAAAATCCCAATTAATAGTTCATAGTTCTACGCCAGGAAATCTCTAGAGTTGAGTGCATTTGAAGACCTAATAACGGATCCGTCATGATGTCTGGCTAGGCTGGTCTTGGGCATGGTGTCAGCGTACGCATGGTATTCGCGTGCAGGTATTCAAATTCAAAAGCAATCTTCTCGGTTCGAGAGAAGCCTTCTTAGGGATTCTATCTAGATTAGCCCTATGGCACTCTGTGATCCAAAGGCACACACAATTTGACCTTGAATGTGGTTCCCTTTTAGAAGCAGATGTTTAGCGCATGGCCCTCGAAGCTGGAGGTCTCCAGATCAATGCACCTTAGGGTCTCCGCATCTATTTTAAATTCTCCCTAGTTCGGTGTAAAAGGAGCATTGATGGTTTGAGGGGGTTACGTGTGCATCTTCTCGGCATCTTCGATCGCTTCATTATGAATGAGCACTCTCGCATAGGGATAGCCCGCTGGCCACTGAAAGCGTGATCAACTGAAGTAGAATGATTGCTTTTCGCTCTCTCGATCTTCTGGACTCGATTCTAACACCGTAAGACAAACTGCCATCACACTGACAAAACCGCGCTGGCGCGGGAATGAACATCTCCGTCATCAACACTCCTCTATGATTATATTGCATAATTGAACTCGGGAGTACACTTCACGATTCAGCTCGAACATCACAAGGAAAAAAGAACAGGAAAAAAAAAAACATTTCAAGGAAAAACTCGGGCATCTACCGTGGTATTTTCAAGCACGGGACATGTTTAAATACATGAAAGTAACCTTGGCCTAGCACATTAGGAGTACTGTTTAATAAAATGCCGATTTTCTGCCATGGTTCTTAGTGTAGTCAGGGTGGGGGAAGGGGCGAGGCAAAATTTGTCAAGCAGGAGGGCTGCAGGAGCGTGATTGTTTAACATAACTCTGTTCAAAATCTTTTCTACAGGAATTCACATCCTTTAGCCTTACTTCACATGCAAGCCGAATTAATTGTTAGCCATTACAGAGGTCATTACAGGAATGCGAATAGAAGAACGGTGAAGTCGCTGCTGATATTGAGCATGAATGATACTGAACACTAAACTTCTGGTATTAGCACATTCCCAAAATAGTGATGATATCGATCAACATACTGTCTCCCTTCCTACCTCTGAAGGAATCGAGACATAAGAGATATGTAGCACATCTGGTCTAGCACCAAGGCGGAGCCGACACAGTCCAACCAGCCATGTCTCACAAATGAAAGTTACAAAACAGAAAAGTCATTTCACCGGCCCAATCCCTAACAGACGTCCTAGACATTTGACAGATCCAGGGAATTAGAATCCTCACTAAACATACGGGGAGCATGGGACTGGTTGTTTCATTTCCTAATCAGATAGCCCCTTGCCCTCATTAGAATGGTTCGTAGTTATTCCCCTGGTTAAAATCATAGCCTGCGTAGCCGGCTCTTCATCCCAAAACCTACTTCAAGACCTATGGCGTCTTTGCACTTAGGTAATATTAAACAGAACAGCGACGAAGTTAACAAAATTTATATTGATTGAATCTCTAAAGGCAATGAAAGAGAACGAGTGATGTACACCTATTTCAAAAAACGTTGTCGGGGAGAACGGAGGTTGCACGACCGACCGAAATGAACTGTGGGTACCATTTGGTATGCAAAATTTTACTAGTTGCGTTGCCCTTGCTCGAAAATGGATACACCAACTGTAAAGCCTGGTTCTCACTAGCGACGCAAGCATAAGCATGGGCAATGCAACAAGTGAATTTTTGCATACCAAATGGTACGCACAGTTCATTTCGGTCGTGCAACCTCCGTTCTCCCCGACAACGTTTTTTGAAATAGGTGTATACAAGTTTTTGCACTGCTCTTTATAACTTACACTCGTCTCGTGATGAAAACGTCTCTGGAATTCATCCTAGTCTTACTACAGAACGTCTAGCCGGATTATAATGCTTTGGATGGCTAACTTAGATGAAAATGAACTACAAAACCCGCCTCAGGCTGAAAAGAAAACAAAAACTCTTTATCTTATTCGACGTGAATTCCAGCAATTTTGGGTTGTACTTTTCCAGCAGTCTTGGTTTGTTTCTCACTCAAAGTCATCTTGAAGCCCTTGAACATCGCAAGCAATTTCCCCCGAGGTTGTTTGCAAGGAACTTATCTTTCAAGACCGGGAGCCTGTTTATAGATTCCTAATACCCCTCACAAGCTTTTATTAGCAAAGAATGGTTGATAATCAGAAAGTATCCTTTGAGAAATCATGGCAAATAACACATGTCTTCATCAAAAGATTGATATGTAAATTCAATATTCAACGTCTTCCAGAAACAAGGTTGGAAAATAATACGAGGTAGTAATAGAAAAGAAATGGAAAAAGGTGTTTTTATCCGGTGAGATTTGTACCAAATATGGCGACATGTAGAATCAATAGCGCGCATGCGCAGTGAATACCACACGCATGCTTGGGAGCCGACGACTGACAGACGAATAGCAAGTTTGCTCATTATCCGTCATTTTTGACCAACAAAATGCAGAATTATCCCCTGAAAAATCTAAAACAAACTACCATTCTCGTTATATATCACTTATACTTTATTTTAAAAATATTAGGGATACAAATATCATAAAAATTTTAATAGATTTTTTTTAGATATTTTCGACTTCTACGAATGACCTAAAACTGGTCGGAAATCTTTCAAAAGATTATGTTAAAGTATTGCAATATAATTTTCAAGCTATTTATTTTAGTACTGGGGATTTGCAATATTTTACGGTGTGATACTGATGAAATTCCGAGA
>WUCR03010098.1:0-11366 GCA_009858155.3 Phymanthus crucifer
ACTTCCATGTCGACATAGCATTATCTTCAAGAAAATGCTCAAGTCATCGCTTATTTTCATGATGTACCGTGCATCTATCTACTTATCCGTCCTTCCGTCTGTCTGTCATTAGAATATACCATTGCAATGGCAGATATTACGAATGCATGCAAATAAGATGTAAATGAGACAACAAGCATTGTATTGCCCCAAATGCCTCAATTGGTTGATTTAAAAAACAAAAGGAATATGTCAACTGTAATTACAGCTATTAATTTTTATCATCATATGATTTTAATTTGAAGACTGGTAGAGGTTTTAGGGACTTAAAAAGATGGCGTTTGGGCGTTGTGTTTGCACTATTTTGAATTTTGAGGAAATAACGAAGGAAAAAAATAAATCATTAGGTTGATTTAACACATTAACGAAATTCAATGAAAAAGTAAGAACTTCCTTAGTAGTAGTAGGTATCGTTTTGTCTCGGTAGACAATGGTGTGCGCCCTGTAATAAACCACATCAGTCATGTTGAGGACAGTGCCGGGAATGACCATCCTTGACGTGAAACCATTGAGACTTGGACCTCTAAAAGGTGTATTACGTACATCGAAATTCACATCAATTTTTAACCATACACAAAGAAAGATAGTGGCTGTTGATTCGAAAATTTACACTGCTTCAGCAGCAACACACCCTAATTCTATTCTAGTAATAAACTATAATTCATTTACTTGTAATTTATGTGTGTATATAATTAGTGTGTGAACCAACTTGAACCTTGCTTCAGCAGCAACTTCATTACGCGCGTACCTAGGAAGTTGCCCGGCATGATCCACATGTGAGTCTGAGAAATACCAAATATAAAACAAAGCATTTTAGACAAGAGAAGCTATAATGAGATGATATATAAAATTAAGAATTGAAAACCGGAATTGTTAGGCCACATCCCGTCTTGAGCAATAAGTATGTATTATGAAATCAAGAGCACCCTATGGTGATGTTATGGATGCGACACTCCAATAACCTTCTAATTATACAAGAAGGATTTTACTCTAAGCTGTCTCTAAAATTTCTAGAGCTTTTTTCAAAAACTCGGAACTGAAAACTGGATCTCGCGATTTACAAATTATTTTGTCTGCGCACTTTTGAAAAAAGGTATTATCGAAAGACTGCTTGGTTCGTTGCGCAGTTTGCTACAGTCCACAGATTTTCTCGCTTTAAGACTTCAAAAGAAAGCAATTTCATTCTTAAACATTTATTAAGATTAAGAAGATTAAAATGAAGAATTTTTTAAGGAAAACACGGAAGTACCCGCCAGTCGCCTTCATGACATCCTTGCCTTTTTTTCCTACTCTTGACTTTGTTTTTCATCATCATAATCATCCATGTAATAATGCTTACCAATACAAATGATGACTATTGTCTTTATTGATTTCATTGTCGAAAAGATCAAGGAAAGTTGCTCATTTTTTCATTTCTTTCTTTTCGTCTTCATTCTTGCGTGCCCCGCAAAGGCTACCGGGTAACGTGCGCGCGCGCTTCCAAAAAAATTCGTCACAATCGTTGCTACAACAAGCGAACGCATGCTTCGAACACCCAACCTGACATAACATTTGTAGTACTGAAAAAATGGGCATAGTTGCCAGCTGCTTCACAAATGATATTCAGGAGTCGAAAAGGTGAAACGAAGGTCGACGGATTTCCGTTATCCAATGTGATTGACGTTTATTTCGATACGATAATATTTACGCCTGTGTTCGTTTTACAGTGAACTTTTGAAGCAACTGGAAGCAAGTCAAAGATGGTCAGTCGCACTAGGAAGTCAACTGGACATCAAGGACAGGTAGGCAATAGCCCTTTTTCGATATTCTGATTGGGTGATCACGAACAAAGCAATTCAAGACGAGGCTTAGGGGAAACAAAATAATATATTATAATCCGATTCCATTGTTTTGCCGGAGCCTCATCTTGAAGTGCTTTGTACATGATCACCCAATCAGAATATAGAAAGTGCACGTTATAGACTATTTAAAAAATGCTCCAGTTTGAAATTCTCTGCTGGTCAGGCTTAGCCTCCATTTGATGTAAAATAATTAGTTTGAATATTTCAAGTTTGTGGCGTTTCGTAGTTTCTACTTTACCGTGGGTGTTTGCGGATATTTTCGACACTAAAAAGATCCCATGAGGAATACAGCCGTGTCATACCAGAGGAGGAGTCAAGTCTATGTGGAGTTCCTTGATTTTCCATTTGGTGTCGGAAATACGCTCATTTTCTCTTTAGGCAAATGTATTAATATTTAGTTTTCTTTATTTACTATCTAATAAGGAACGCCAAAGGACTCCAGTCCTGAATAAAGTCATGTTTTACTGAGTGTAAAACCCGGGTGTAAAACGAATGCGAAAGCGGTCTCTTGTCTCGTTACGAATCACTAAAGCATATTATTGAATCATGAAAACGCATTTTTTTGGAATTTGATTATTCCAATCACGGTGAATAATTTTCATCTTTAAAAAAATTGCCATTCTTTGGCCAAGATTAAAAAGCAAAAATATTGCAACAGGAAAAATAAAAATTATGTCCATGCCCAAGAGATATAGCAGTATTTGTCATCTTACAATCTTTCTTTACAATCAAATGTTGACTAAATTGAATACTTTTTTCTCCCTCTCTCAGAGAATTAGCTTCCCGTTCTCTGGACATACAAACGGAGCGTGACAAGAACGAGCACTTGCAGTGTCAAATCAATCGCTTAGAAAGGGAAATTGAAGTTCTTAAAAGCATCTTGAAGCACAGCGAGAAGGAAGAGGAGAGACTAAGAACAGAATTGATCAGAGCTTATAATGAACTGAGGTTAGAATACTTGTCGCTTAAAGACTAAAGTTGTTAAGCAGGAGGGAGGTTAAACTACAACATCACTAATCTGGGTTCATTCATCTCGTTTCGAAACAGAAAATCCCGAAGTAATTTGAACAGAGCAACTGATCAGCTGAGGTATCACGTGGGCATGAGAATGGATCGAGAGGAAGGAACTGAAGAAGACCGCTGTATCCTCACTAAAAGCACGCCAGTATAGATCAATTTGAACTGTGCCATTTTAAAGTTTTTTTAAGATTTGTTAAACTGAGATATTTTCTACTTCAATAATGGTTTTTAAAAAACCAAAATCATAAAATAAATCACCTTTATTTTTTGAAAAAGTATAATTTGCTGTTTAAGGAAAATTGGTTTATTAGAAAATTTTATTGAAAGCATTATCCTCCCGCAATGTGTACAATGCAACAACATAGATTGACGTGGGGATGCGCACTCCTTCACCCCCGCCCTGGATCCGCCCCTAGCAGGTACGTGGCGTTCTCATCCAAAGCTATTTGTCAATTGTGCAATCCTGGGCCATATTTTCGTCTACGTCTAGTCTGATCAGCAATGTAATGAATGTTTGGCGAAGTTGGAAGGCAGTAGAAACTTATGATTTATTGCAATGGGCCCTTTGCAGCACGACGGAATGCAGCTGAATTTGGAGGGCAAGACAATAAGTTTTGGTTCACTGGAGTTTGAGATTCTTTTGTCTTGCCCTCCAAATTCAGCTACATTCCGACGTGCTGCAAAGGGCCTATTAATTATGTTGATTTGTTTCGTCATTCCTTGCTTCCTTTTAAATTGCTTTTTTCGTGTATAACTTTATTCAAACATGCAGTCAAAATTTTCGTAAAATTTCGCAGCATATTTGCATCATGATGTCATTTACTACAAGTACCAGATTCTCTTGCTTACTTTATGAACTTGTTGCTAATGAAGTGAACAAAATGAACAAGGGATCCAGGTACTTGTAGTTAAATGATGTCATGATGTTACAAACTGTCTTTTTTGCCATAAGGGGGATATGATTTCATAAAATAAGAAAAAATTTCGCGAAGCATGCTGGTAGGTGTAGTAAAACGACGCAGCCATCATGAAAATGGCCTGGTCTGTCTTTATCGTCATCTTTCTTTTCCTTTTGATATCTAAGGTTAAATCACTCTAAAGCTTTTTTTTGAAATTTTAAAAAATAAAGTATTTTAATAAAAAAATTCCTTTGGAACATCTTCAAAGGGACTCCCGTGCTTATCAGCACATGTGTTCCAGCAGTAGTCGTGGTCTCTTATCTCGAAATGAGATTTGCCAAACGTTCTGACGCCTTTGTAATACATCTCGGCAAAGAGATTACACCTGCGTTCATCTTTGCTGATACCCTGGATAAAGTACCAGACTTCTAGCAGAGCGCTGAGGAATCGCTTCCGTCGCACGTTGCCATGGAGATGCTTGCACATGTTTTTCATATCAGCCAGGAATGCATCGTCGCACAGATCACGTGTCCAATTATAGTGATGACCCTTTAGGGTAAAAATATATTCATCGTTAGCCTATAACAAGTACACAAAATAGGGGTTGTACATCGTTTGATGACGTCACAGAGCTGGAGATTGAAGGCGTGATCCGCCGATGCAGAACCCCTATTCTGTATACTACGACCTACAACCACTAGGATTATCAGTAGCTCTTCCTTAGTGCTACCAGATACCTTGGACTCATAATACTCATAACACTTCACAAAAGAAATCTATTTTTAGTTAAATTCTTTTCTTATTTTGCCTTGTGACCTTTACAGCGCGACGCTCAAAAGTATGACCACTTTTAACTTATTCGTATACTTCTTTGCACGGGATTCTGTACTTCAAACCGACTTATTTTGGCGTGTTTTACCAACTTATGGCGCATGAAAACTCGTTTAGCAGCAAAAAGCCCGTGCATAGGAATATGCAAATACGTTGAAAGTGGTCCTCTTTTGAGCGTCGCGCTGTAATACAGCCATGATTTACTCACATCTTCAAAACCTCACTACTGATCTATAAGCCTATAATGCTCCAACATCACGTGCATGGACTTTACTGCGGTTCTCAAAATTCTGCCAACTTAGACACTCCAATGGTAACTTTGATTTTGCTTTTTCGCTGCCGTCAATCACGATGTCGTATGTTCCGAACCGAATCCGAACCGACTGGTGGTCCTGCTTTCTCGAACAGCTCCTCGCAAACGATCAAATGGATCGACTCGGTGTCGGTTCGGATTCGGTTCGGAACTTACGACATCGTGATTGACGGCAGCGAAAAAGCAAAACCAAAGTTATCGTTGGAGTGTCTGAGTTCGCAGAATTTTGAGAACCGCAGTAAACTCGGTAAAGTCATCTTCATTAGTATTCAAGTATCTTTTTGCAAAGTCACGTCTCACGTGAATTATCTTGCTACATAAAAAGAGTAAAAACTTGACAGGCATGCACTATGGCTTAAAAATGAACTTAATTCATCTCAGCTTCTTTGAGATTAAAAAAAGAGAGGAAAATACGAGTCCACAGCTGCTCAGTATCGAAATTTTTAACTCGTGACTTGAAGTATCCAATCAGAACGCTGGTCATCTCTGCCACCTGTCGATGTTAATGGCCATGTACTGGTTCACGGAACACTATTTAACCTAGTGATCACGATCAGGCTCTAGAAACAAGAGTTTCTCCTTTAACATTTAGCTTCCCTTTTCGTGTAAACTTTTAACTCAGAAAAGTAAGATGTCATTGCGCTTTTCTTCAAACCCCACAACCCCTATCTAGATTTAAATTCTATGTGCCTTGCTGTGACTTTGATCAACCGAGACGCAAATGAATACACGCCAATATATAGATATAGGTGTCAGCGCTGATGACGAATTTTATCCAGACTTGTCTAACATTTAAGTGGATGAAAACGTTGAAATTAGTTAAAAATATCGCTTTTCCCTATATTTTCCCTATATTTCCGATTATTTTTTTTTCATGCTTATTTTTAGTGCAGTGGCTGGAGATCTGCTAGATTAAAGATAGCTAAATTAATCACAAATTTGTGGGCCATGACAAAGGCGTGACGCGAAGGCCGAGTTAGTCTTCCAGCGAACATCGCCTGTAAAATTACTTTAGTGGCATGTTTTTGATTCGTTAATGTACCATATTCAAATGATTGTAGTCGCATTGAAATTTGAAAACAAACAAAGAACACTTTACGGGTAGTTTCGAAGGAAATGTAGACTTCCAAGAAAAATAGTGACACTTTTAGTAATCTGTAATTTAAATCTATATTTTCTCGAAATAATAGCATATTTTCCAGTACCGAAGTTTTTGATAGTATATTAGGTTCTTAGGAATACTATTTACACTACAAGATGGTTCCTACTCCCATATACGCTCCATTAGTTCCCTACATGAAACACCTAACCCACCACAAGTTACTACCAAGGTACTTACACATCCATAGCAGATATCGTGTTTATTACAGGCAGGAGTAAAACTTGTTTTGTAAGGTGCGTCCATGCCTAACGGGACGCTACAGCCATTGGAATGACCATCCGCTGCACACCTACGAGTCGAATTAGTAAGACACCACGAACAAGAATAAAGTCCAAACGTCAAGACAAGGAGAAATTCCGTGATACCTATAGTTCTCGCTAACAGCATCAGGGGTACCATCTATCATGTGAGATTCTTAAGGAGATTTTTTCCATTGAAGTTGAAGGAAATTTCCCAGGGGTTCACTACTGACTTCGAGTTGATAGCTTCAGGTTGATGAAAGATCGACCTCTTCTCAAGACTGAATCGTCGTCGTCGTTCACAAATCTAATTCATTTCAATGGTCATTTCCAAAAAAAATTGATTGCAATTTTCCCGCTATTTTCTCGATTTAGCAACAACAAATGGCTTCAAGGACTTGACCCATCAATGGCCAAACTTCGTGTTTCGTGTCTCTTTCTTTCCGGCAAAAGCTCGATGACGATATATATCCAGTCTCTTTTTAAAGAATTAGACGGCCATTTATATATTTTGTTTCGTTTTGTTATATCAATGTTATAAATTGTTGATGACGCATGACTGGTCATTCCATGTGCTGTCTGGTGGGATAGCGGATTACGCATGTGCAGTTTATCCAGGATCAAGCAAAGGCGACAGATGGTTTCGTAATGCAGTCGATCTCCTAGGAAACTCAAAATAACCACCAAAATATTTTGAACTCTGGGATAAATTTTGTCGGAATGTTCAATTTTATTACTCAATGGTTTGGGATTGCCGGCGTTGAATTATGGCACATAACAACTTAGCTAGTTTGTAAAACAAGCCGTACTTTTCTTAAATTATCCGTTAAAACTCTCCTCTACTCGCTGCTTTTTGGACTCATCTCGTTTCATGGATAATAAGCGAAAACGTAGCGGGGCTGTTTAACAGGTCTACACCGGAGCAAATTGTAATTTCATCAGCTGTATCTCAGAAAATATCTCACATCCTCAGTCAATTGGCGAAGAATAGACCTTTTTACCTGATACGGCGGCCATCTTGATTTCGGAGGAAATTATGGGATACACAGGGGACAGATGAGAAATAATTATAAAGAATGCTGTTGCACTTTTTACAATAATTTTTCGCTTTTGTGTTTCAAATATTGCTGCAACTACCAGCAAATTCAATTGGTATTCAGATTGATTTCTCATTGGATAGCATAAAACCAGGTAAAAATATATCCTGAAAGCTGTGCATACTATTTCATTTTACTAGCGATTGCCCGCCGTATCGGTAAAAAGGTCTGTTGTTACTGAAAACATTCAAACTTATAATTTACACACACACCAAAGTTTCAACAGAACATGCGCAGATGCTGTGACGCACGAAGTTTGTTTCTAACTTCAAGTCACAGTCGCTTTTTTAAGGCACGCACGCAAATTCAGCTTTTCGTCTTTCCTGAACCACTCATTAAAGCCAATTCTCATTTTCATCGCTGAAATCACTCACAAGGAGCTAGAAAGTACTCGCTGCAAACAAAGAAAGTTCCATGTTTGAACTTTTGTTCTCGCAGCGGGTAGTCGCTTGCTTGCTGGGAGAGCTTTCAGGGAGGAATGGAGAAAAATGCCATTATTGTTGGAAGATTTTGTCTCACGAAGCTCTGTCTATTCTCTACAACAAAGAAGGTATTTGCACGCGGGGTTGTGATACGAACAACTTTTTCTCTGCAACTGAAACGCAACATGTTGCATGACTTTGTTGCTTGCATTTCCGCAAATAAGAAAACCCATTAATTAGCCGTTTCAGAATTGTGATTTCATTATTATAGAACATTTCCGCCTTTTATTAAAACAAGGTGAAACTTAAAAAATACAAACTTTATTATTTGCTTGGAGAATTGCTTAAAATGAGTAATTCTCATCAAACGAAAAATATCCCTCAAATCCATATGTGTAGTCTCTAGAACGAGAGAAAATAAACAGAATTTCTTTGGCACTTTGCATTATTTCATACTGACAGAATATATCTAGCCTGAGAAAACAGAAGCTCTTTCGTGGGGGGATGAGGAGCGAAAGAACGTCTGTTTTCTCGGGCTAGAATTTATCGAACATTCGCTTTCTTTTGTTCAGCCAAATCTCACTTGTCATGTTTAATAATAGAGAACTTTTAAAGAAAATTTCAGTGAGAAGACGATGTTTGTTGCATTCTGATAACAGTAATAAAACGCCATAAACATTTGCGAGCCACACTCGTGAGGGAAAATGGTACCGTGAGTCACCCTTTCGAGAGACAGAGCTTTAGAAGAATTTTCCTTCTGCAACTTCGAGGAAAAAGTGTATTGATAACACCGCTGAAAAACAAATCCTGAAAGAATCCCTCAAGAGCGATTTCCATGGTATGACTTTTTCTTCATAAATGTGACGCACAACATACACTGTAGTTTAACTTGCTCATATCTGCAAACAGTGATATCAATATATTTTGCGCAACAGTGGAGAAATCTCGTATCATGGGCCTGCTTCAGCTATTTTCTGTAGAAAAGTTGTTGTAAGACAGCGAGTTCCCATTCGTTACGCAAATAAATTGGTAGCAAGTAATGCGTGCAGCTAGGTTTGTATTCAACAACACACCATCATCATGCTGCTATTACAGTAAAACTATTATAACACTCAGTAATAAATTCCCACATCGTCGCTGCGTATGCATCTTGTAGTAAGCAGGAATACAATTTGATAATTCTATAATTTTTCTTGTAATTGTAATACTATTTGAAATACTAACCCGCCCCATGAGATTGGAAGATTTCTTCTTTCCCATTTGCAATTTGCTAATTTTTAAATGCTTTGTACAAGCTTTGACTCTATCGTGCCTTGAATCAGTAAAATGATGCGCAATTAGTCTTTACTTCCTAACATAGTGGCCTTCAGTCAACCTAAGAGCCGAAAAATCCAGGACTTTCAGTGCCTAGGGCCATTTTAATCCTGAGTCAATGAGGCCCATTTACTGTCCCCTTCAACCAAATGTTGATCTTCCTCGAATCCTAGTGCCATAACATAGGGGTTAAAACGTCCTTAGCAAAAATTGTACGATTAATAGGCTGTCTCTCGAGTACTTTTGAAATTGTACCTCCTCGAAGGTGCTATTTTCTGAGCCAAAGTCCTTATTGATGGTTTTCAACCATTACCGTGAGAGTGAGTAGAACAAAAGGTTCACCAGTCACGGTGGTGTTTTTCTTTTGTTGAGTCCACCAGCAATGACTGTCGTGTTTTGTCGAACGTCTCTCCTGGGAATGGTTGAAAACCAAGAATGCACCAATCCGCTGCAAAACGTAGAAATGAGTTCTCCTTCATCCAAAGCCATACGCAATGAAAAAATGTGAAACAAAACCCGATATTGGTTGTGAAACAAGTTGCTGTGGCGAGATAAGTTTCTGACACTGCACCCAATGACCCTATGAGCTGCAAATGTCGTCTTCTGTGGTTACGGCAAGCATTTTGTACCCTTATTCATTTGATTTCATATCTTTCATTGTCATTTTATAGGTTCGTAGAACGGACAGCAAGTTGGTTCAGGTATTTGTACATCAATACCATAAAGTTCTGTTAAATCATTGAGAAACGTTAAATCAGCTTTGGGATCCAAACCAACCCGTTGTATTACTTCTGGCTTGAGGATTCTGTCTGGAGATGAGGCCACTTCGAATAAAGCCTGGAATAATGTGTTATTCAGATGAACAAAGTACCTGAGGAAGAAGGAAAGAAAGGTAAGAAAAATGCAACAGAATGACTCGTGGTGTGCCAATGTATTATGGTAATACAAGCAACACATTCAAATTATGCAACTTTTCATGCAACAGTTTTGCATCGGAAATTGCTGAGGAATTGTATGTATTGCAATCCCAGTTGCAGAGAGAAGATAAGATATTTGTTACATAATGCAAATATTAGCAACATTTAATCTGCAACCGGCTAGCTTACAATGCAACAATATTGCAAAACAAAATGCATGATTCCTTTTTTGTGATACTTACTTTGTATACATTTTTTCATCATCAACAACTTCACCACCATTGATCAATTGATCTCTCCTGCAAAACATACAACAAAGTCTTTAGCGTGTTTCAGCAACTTGGGAGCATGGATGCTGCACCAGTGAGAGCTCACTCCTCAGCTGGACAGCCTGGGTTTGAACCCATTGAGGTCAGTATCCTATATCAGTGGAGTTGCTTGTTGGATTACCCTTAAGTTTCAAAGGCTCTGGGTTCTTTGCTTTTTCTTCCTCAAGGTGCAGTAATACAAGCAACAAAATCGTGCAACTTGTCGCGCAACATTGTTGCATTGGAAGTTGCAGAGCAAATGCCGCTCGTATTACAACCCTAATTTTTGTTGCGCGACTTTGTTGCACGAAGTACAAGCTCTTTCTGCTCTGTGCAACAAAGAAAATTTGTTGCACACAGGGTGGTAATACAAGCAACATTTGCTCTGAAACTTCCAAAGCAACAATGTTGCGTGACGAGTTGCACGATTTTTTTGTTCGTATTATTACCGCACCTTCATAAAAAAATCAACAACTAAATTTCCGATTTGGAGATTATTTCCTCCCTGACCAGTCAACAGGTGTCAGCCAATGCCGACAGTTTTTCTACTCAATCTGGTCTTTTTGGTGTTTTATCGTTGGCCGTGCATTGGCGGTTGCTTGGCCAATGCACAGCTGACTCTGGGCGTGGAATGTTGGTGAAGTGTCAGTGAAACATTTGACGGATTTTAATTTCATTTTTTACTTTCACGCTAAGAGGAGAACCAATTTATCGCCGGGGTAAAAAGCTCGCGGGAACAAATTGACTGGATTACGGATTATGTTATCTGTGGATCCTAAGTGTCAGACACGACTAGATAAATCTGTGTAGCCTTTGTTGAACACGTCATCATAGTGGCTCATTTCCAAGTACAAAGAATCACGTTTTGTTGGATTTTCATAATCAAACAATTTTTAGCGGAGCTCCCGCGCGGGCCGAAGGCCCGCGCGAGCGGAGCACCATACTTTAGAAAAAATGGTAACCC
>WUCR03010417.1:0-11347 GCA_009858155.3 Phymanthus crucifer
AAAGTTTGTTTGCTCTCCAGTTTGTTCCACCCATGGGAATCACGATGTTCATTCATTTGCTCTCAGAGAATAAACCAACACGTGATTATTAAGCTGCAAAGGGCCTATAAATGATATGCCATTCAGTGACATTCCGGAGACTTTTGCACAATGCTAGGCCTACCAGTAGCTTTTTCACACGGTTTGTCCTTAAATTCTAAGCTCGTAAATGCAAGCTTGGGTTACTTTACTGGTATGGTTATCCCGTCTTTTTGACCCGGGAAATCTGCTTGTAGACTCGTTCCACGGCTAGTCTGGTAAGGGGAGGACCATTAGAAAAGTGATGTGGCCGAAGGGTGGGGAAGAAACAAAAATAAAAAATATTTCCAATGAAAAATAGCTAGCCAAGTCCTTCACTGACATTAAGGTTTCTCTACCCATTTTGTTGTCGTGATATTTTTTAACTGCGACAAACTATACAGAGACGGACCATTAAATTTTG
Source organism: Phymanthus crucifer (assembly GCA_009858155.3). NCBI lineage: Eukaryota > Metazoa > Cnidaria > Anthozoa > Actiniaria > Phymanthidae > Phymanthus > Phymanthus crucifer. The sequence goes on from WUCR03010417.1 coordinate 482, forward strand.
ATGCGGGGGATGCTGAACATTGTACCGAAAACACACTTCCTGTTACAGGAGAATTTGAAATGGCGGGCGCGAATCAGGTCATATCCATGTTACTAGCTACTATAGTAGCTTCCTTTTCAGGCATTAGCCATTCTCCCTGTTTATAGAAGAATCGCAAATCACATTACTTAAAATAACATGAAAATTTTCTCAGCTGTGTGAAGATCGTTATGGTCGAGGTGGCCGTTACGGTTTCTCCTTTGCAGCCGTTTCCAGTGTCGTCACGCAAAGCGAAAACCCCTGAATAGACCTAAGCCGCTGCGTGACAATGTTTTCCCATTTCAGACCATGTGTTATGCTATACCTCAAACAAAGAATCATACTCTTTAGGGAATGACATGTAGACTGAACATGAGAAAACATTGTCACGCAGCGGAATAGGTCTATTCCCCAGGATAACGGAAGAAATAGCCGAAGAATAAAGAGAACGACGGGAACTGAATGCAAGGAGGAGGGGGAAGGAAAGCTTACAGAGAGTATAGCGAGGGAGAAAAAGAAAGAATGTAATGGGAATGAAATAAAAAAAGAAAAGCAGGAAAAGATAGGACCAAAAAATCCGAGGCATTAAGGGACCGATCATTTATTTCGTGGCAGGGGGAGAGGGAGAGCGTGGCATCTTCCCAGAAAGGGGAAATTGAATTTGTACCCCTTTCTAAAATCGCTAAATAGAAAACGTACCCCACCCTCTATTTCAACCGCCCCCCCGCGACATAATAAACGATCAGTCCCTAAACGTCACTTTATTAGCCAGTAACATGGAGTTGACCTGATTCGCGTCCGCGATTTCAAATTCCCCTGTTACAGGAAGTGTTTTTCGGTACGAGGTTCAGCATATCCCCGCATCAAAAAGTACGAAATAAGGAAGAGAAAAGAGGAAACACTTTCTTTACAAGCAACTATAAGCACCGAATACACTGCACTCAGCTCAAACATGTTGGATAACTGGCATTAGTTGGAATTTTGGGGAGCACGGGTGGCACAGCGGTGAGAGCGCTCGCCTCTCACCACTATGGTCCCGGGTTCGATTCCCGGACCCGGCATCATATGTGAGTTTAGTTTGTTGGTTCTCTCCTGTGCTTCGAGGGTTTTTCTCCGGGTTCACCGGTTTTCCTCCCTCCACAAAAACCAATCTTGATTCGATCTCGGCTGTGCTCCGTGGCCAGACATGAGTCGTATGGCGGCTGCCAAAGGCACCCTTGTATGCCTTCGACTCGGCCACGTTGAGCTGCGTCCCCTAGGCTGCAAGGGGGATGATTAGCCAACCCCAATTTATTTTATTCTATTCCTATAAAGATGATGAGAAAAGAGAGAGATTTTATTTTATTTTTTTTACCAAAGATCGATGGTAAAAGCTATGCTCTCCAAGGAGACGAATTTCTATCGGAAGCCATTACGCATGGCCAAAGCATGCCATCCAAGACATTAATAAAGAATACTTCAAAGCAATCCAAAGATCAATCGCAGATAGACCATATCTCTGGCGATCTAATAACTGGTGAATTCCACGTCGATTTTTTTTCCTTTTAATTATCCTAATCCAATGTATATTCAAAAACGTCTGGTTTATAGTATGCCTCGTCTGACGGCTTTTCCTAAGATAAGCAAACATGTCTGAACAGTTTGTCCAGAAATAAAGCTCTGTTTGTGCGACAAGTTGGAAAATAAAATGAGAATGGAAGAATGAAAGAAAGATGAGAAAACAGATTACTGTTGGAACAGAATATCAAACTCCGCCTATTTAATTGACCCCAATGAGTTTAAGTGCAGGATTGTGACACGAGTCTTGATCAAATCAAGTCATTCGAGAGCCAGTTAAGAGTCTAAGAAAGACTGCGACAAAAATATCTTTAAATGCAGGAGTGAGGCTTAAGTTTTGATCAAACAATGGTGCAAACAGCACTTCAACGTTTTCGTTTTACATCGATGCTAATGGTGAAACTCCTTCAAGACCTCGTGCTAAAAAAAATTGAGTGCAAAGCCGAGACAATGCGTTTTTAATTAAACCATCATGATAGAAAGACAACAGCACTTAATAATAACAATAACAATAATAATAATAATGATGATGATAATAATGATAATAAATAGATTCGTTGCACTAGAAAGCCAATTCAGTGTCAACGTAAATAAACCCTTTGTCACTACCCGAAAACTATGAAAAAGCCTGCTTTAAAACCGCCTGCCCAAACCCCTTTAAGTGCAGGACTAGCAACAGGAATTATAATTAAATCTTCAATCCAGAGGTCCGTTGTGTGAATGAATGTCCCATCAATGGCACAGACGCTATGGAGACGCTTCAAAACCTCGTCCAATAAACCATTTAAGTGCAGGACTTTGACAAGAGCTTGCATTAAATCCTCAAAGGATTTCGCATATGTCATCTTTCCATTGTATTCTGTTGGTATAGTTTTCAAGCGATGTCAAGTCCTAGACTAACATTTCGCGTCCATGTCAAACTCCAATCAATCAACCAGGTTTTCATTAAACAGCGCAGAGTCATTAGACACTAGTCGTCAAGTGACAGCCAAATATTTTTCTTTCTGGCTGGTATTCAGTGAAATTTGAATGCTAAATGTCAAGCTTCCCGAAGGTACGCTGCGTTCGGTAAATTATCCGGGATTAACAGTATCCTGTTATACCTAACAACGACCCTCCAGCTTCTATATTACCATACGGTTAGATTTTGTTAGACATTTCAATTTCACAAGCACAAAAGCTTGACTTCACGTGACTAAGGTCGACGGAAAGACAGCTGGTGTCTGATGAGCACGTGTTAGACGCAGCCCCCAGTAAAACAATGACAACGTGCTTAGGGACCGTTTATTTTTTTACCAGGAGGAGGCTGTTGGTTCTGGGAACGCTTATGAAATTTGGCTGCCCCTCTTAGTTAGCTATATTTTTCACGTGACCCTCCTTTTGTTCATTTTTTTATAACAACCCCCTTTTGTATTCATTTGATCTTACATTTTTTTGGGTGACCCCCTTCTATGTAAAAGGTTTCGCGTGCCCCGCCTTTGACATGCTCCCTTCCTACCCCCCTCCTGGTAAAAATGAACGGTCCCTTAGAGAATTTTGTTTAAAGGAATTCCTGCACGACTGAAACCGGAAGCTTTACATTCCTCTATGAAAAATTGACTAGAAATTTTCTTATTGGCCAGTGGTAATGTCTTTAGTCCTAGCTGTATTTGTTAGGCACGTTAAACCGACGCGACGAGCATTTGGTTTACTTAAAGTTATTTTTCTGTCACCACTTCGGTGTCACAAAAACTAAGGAATTTTTTGTCAAAAGTTCTCGTCAAAAATGCTAAGTGGTGTTGACCCCTGCAACGTCTTCCGCCGTGCCGTCGGGATAGTTACACCGCCGGAAGTGCCTCACAAGCCAAGTTACTCAATAAGGTCAAAAATGCCAGGAAGTAAGAAAGGAAGCTCTTTTCTTTCATTCCATGCGTTGTTCTGTTGTACCTTTCTGCTATTCCAGCCGGAAGTCCTTCTTTAACCTCTTACGAACTGACATCTCGTTGCTACGATTCGACTGATTTGTTATTACCGATAAACGGCTTGGCAGACGCCCTTGTATTCTTCAGATTACATCGAATCCGGTCGTCAAGTTTTAGAGATTGCGCTTTGTTCAAATTCATAACATTTTACGCGGTTTCCATTTCCTTTACCTTGTCACCGCGAGTCACATCAGTTTTTTGATCCTTACCTCCACTGAAAGTAAAACGTACCGCACCAAAATCTCATTCGCGTCAAATAGTGAATTTGGGTGATACGGTCCTCGCCCTTTTGATAGTCTATGATTTCTCATTAAAAACCTCATCGGCAGTGATCATTAAGTTGATGACCCAGCTTGCTCTTCCAACTCTGATAACTTGTTGGATAATCAGTGGCAGATCCAGGACTGGAAAGGGGGGGGGGGTGCATTTTGTGAAGTCTCGGTACAACCTTGACAAAGGGTTCTCTTGTATATTTCGAAAAATCAAAGGTGCCGACCGTTGGAGGAGGGGGTCATTTGCACCCAATGAACCCCCTGGGATCCACCACAGATAATGATGGTCTTTTTCGATGTCAATGAGGCTAGTTTCATATGAATGATTTAGATTGTCGTCAACATGAAAACTGCTCCGGTTCTTTTTTCTGGTTCCTCAGAATAAATGAGAATAAAAATAAGGTACTGCCATTCAATTTTTCATATATTACAAATGCCTTTCTGCTCAGTTGAATATTTATGCACCTCAACCCTGCTTGACAAGACAAAGATGATCATAATAGGAGTACAATAATCATTTCCTTGTATCGAACTGAGTTTCACAATTCCCAGCTCAATCCAATTTGTGGGAAACAAAGAATAATCAATGCTTTGGCATACAAATGTAGTGTCTCATTCTATAGTGTACATCAAGAGGCACAGTAGGAGGTCCAGACAATTCTGTTATTAGTCAAAAACTGAAACTTTTAAAAGGTAGGCATTTAGCAAGAAACATCAAGAATGTCAAAAGTAATGGTAGCTCAAATGATAAGCTATCTCTTTGGCTTCAGGATGGGATTTTTTTCCATCAAAGCCTGATTGGCATAGTGTAGAAGAGAGAAAGTCTAGACAGACATGTGAGCTACCTTGTGGCCCACCTGTGAGCATGCAGGATATAATTACCTCTCTGTATAACAATCATCATCCATATGAATGGTTTGTCAAAGAGAGAGAAGATACCACAGCATGCAGCAGACAGGAGCCAAAACAATATCCAATGTACCTTATCACTGTTGATGTATCTGAGATCATGTGCTATGAACAAGAATAAGAAACGCTGCTGGAATCTCACCTGTATCTATGTATTGCATCCAAATTACTAGAAAGCAAAAAAAATCATATGCAAAGGAAGAAATAGACTTTTGAAAGCGAGTACATCTTGTGGCAAGTCTAGGGAAGGAATTTTTCCTTTTTTCACTGCCTTCTAAATTGGTGTTTTCAAACAGTCCCCTTTGAAATGACACTGAAATAACAAATTACCATTCACCATAGGCTCAGTGAATATTCTACCTTGACTACATTAAATATTCACCAATAATCACTTTTATTTTGAACCTTGACTGGACAATAGTTGCTAAGGTGCTCTGTCTACTGCCTTCATACGGTTTTCCTAGGCTGAACGCTATCTTGTCTTGCATACCTGGTGTATGAATGGATTCTGGCAGATGTTTATGGAAAACCTGATAATGTACTGTGTCCAGGAACTCAGGAGCCATCTCTGTAGTGCAGGGTTCAAATACTACCGTTTGCGATCAACCATGTAACGCAAACTTTTTTAAAAGTTGTTTCAAGTTTCAAACGAGACGTTCTCTGGTGTTGGCGGCATCGTTTATAGTCATGATTGTTAGCAATTTCACGTCCACAACAAGTTTTGATAGTTCTAAAATTAGGTTTGGACGTGGGAAACTACAAATTTGTCTCCTTATTTCATGGCAAATCAACTTCAAATGTTTTCTTCAGCATATGAATGCTAGAAAACACAGTACCTACTGACTCTATGTCTTTTTTTGGAATCAATTTCTGCAAAAGGCATTTTTCGGACTTATGAAAACTTGCAGCTTTGCATTTCTAAACGATGCCGCCGACACCAGACAATGTCTCGTTTGAAACTTGAAACAACTTTTAAAAAAGTTTGTGTTACACGGTTGATCGCAAACGGTAGTATCAAACACTGCATCAGGTGAGTTGGCTGTTTACTTTTTCTAACTCAAAAGAGTTTTCCAGTCCTTGTTTTTTTTCCTTATCTCAAATCAACTTGAACTAAATGGCAGCTGGTGGGAGCTGTGCCTATGCTCTATTATAGATTTACTGTATATAGGCTGAAGAGGCACCAACAAACAGTTCTGGTTTAATCCCATTGAGATGTACTGTATCTGCAGAAGTGATTACAAGCATTGATGACGATGATCTACCATCCTGTCTAAGAAGAGTAATGCTACAGATACCATCCCATACTTTACTTGGACATATACTGCACTAGTTCATCCAAATAAGAAACACTGTAGGTACAATGGAATCCAATTGCTTACAGTATAAAATAGCACTGTTCATGACTGATGCAGGTCAATATCTAACACCAACTATTTTGAATTTTCTGTGTGTGTAATATTGCAAAATGGCAGCCAACAAAACTTTACATACTGAATTACTTTGATGTAAAGTTTTGAAGAAATATCCATTATTCATCCGAGTTTTATACTTAAATAATAAGCTACCCTTATAGTAGAACTGAGACAGGTTCTTTTAGAAAGTGAAGGTTTCATAGCACACATTTATTATGTGAATAATGTTCAAAGGCACTTTACAGTGAGATGAATAAGGTGGTTAATATGAAGATTAGACACTGAGGGTGGTCACTGCAAGGGTTCTATTACGTCCTCAGTGGTTCTTTTACGTCCCTCCTATGCAGGGTTAGGTGGGGTGGAGATACGGAACACCCAATTTACGTGGTTATCCATGCACGAATCATAGAAGTTAAATGTACAATGTAAAATCAGATAATGGTGCATCTGGTTCATTACATTGTTGAATGTCTCTCCAGGGAACGGTTCCCTGGAGAGACATTCAACAAAAGACACGGCAGCCATTGCTGGTGGACTCGACAAAAGAAAACCACCACCGTGACTGGTGGACCTTTTGTTCTACTCACTCTCATGGGAATGGTTGAAAACCATCAATTCTGCCTGACCCAGCCTTTCAACAGAAAGGCTGGTGTACCCATTATATCTCCAGGTATAACAAAAATCTCCACAAGCAAATGGTGCAAGAAAATTCCACATAAAACTTCATTAAATCAGTCTTTTGTAAAGGAAGGACAATCAGAGTGCCTTAAGAGAGCCCTTTGATGTTCAGAAGAGACAAGCAAATCGCATACAACACACTGAAGAGAGGATTAACTTCCATCATCCCTGAGTTCACAGCCTTGTCAACTTCTGTTGACCTGTGGGCATAACTCTACAGAGCCTTATACACCAGAATATACGACCTAACATTGAGATTTGAGTACGATACGAATGCACCCATAAACTTAACATCAAATGGATCTGAATTCCTTGGAAATAATCCCTAAAACACACTAGCCTTGTATCGCACTTTCAGAATTTGGAAACCGTAGAACAGATTGCGAAATCACTTACAAGAATCAAATGGCTTGTTTGCGAAAATGCGACATCGCGAAAATTGTTTGGTCAACAGAAAGAAGACGCCAAATGATCATTAGTTTAAGTCATAAAAAGGAATTTACACTTATTAAGCTTTCACACAAGAATTCCAAAGAATATAACGTTAAGAGATGCGATATGCTTTTGTAGAAAGAAACACCTTGTACATGCTTTAGATGCCTTACACATTACTACGTGGACCTACAAGGACTTGTTATATGGGCAAAGTTTGCTAATAAATAAGCTCACTTTCCATCCAAGTAAGCCAACAAAAATAGCAGCATTTCATATCATAAACGGAGGTATTACAGCAACATCAAATTAAAAAGAACAAACTCCTATAAATCTTGAGTTAATTGAGGGTCGTTCGTTCGTTCGTTGTTGATGTAAATCAGTGCAAGCTTCGTATCTCAAACCACAACAAAAAAAAGAGATATAACTTACCTTTTTTCCCTGTTACTTGACAAATAAGGATCCTTCTTTCCATACTGTACATTTTAAGAAAAGAAATATTGTTTTTGAAGAAAAAAAACACGCAAAAGTCAAGTGCCTCCATGAGTGAACTGAACATGTACTGAACGAAACTCGGAGCCCGAGTTCGCCGACCTCTGTGACCTGCGCATCAGCGCATTTGGATTTTGGCGCCAATTGGATACAGAGCATCATGGGTACCGGAAGTGGTATTCAAAGCAAAAATCACGAAATAAAAAATATTTTATTAAAAATTAATATTTCTTATTTCAACTTACTCATTCGGTAAGGCGAAATAAATAAAATAATTGAGACTTGTTTGCTTACCCTTCATGCATCATAATACGGTATTCCTAGAACCAAGGGTTAGGTTTCCAGATGAAATTATTGAGATGTTAGTTTTTGAAGTTTTAAATAAATTCCCCATACCTCTGTGAATCGACGCAGTTAGGCTATGGCAAAGAGGGGGGCAGGAGAAATCTCTATTCACGATTTTATTTTAAAGATACCTCTTACAGTCTCCCCCCCCCCCCCCGAACACACATAGAAATTGCCTGCTCCCCCCGTATTGCCCCGGTTCTGATGAAAATTCTAAAGTCATAAACTTTTCAAATCACCCTTAATAGACCTGTTCGGTGGCGTTACAATGTTTTCCCATTTCAGACCACGTGTCATTCCCTTGAGTATCATGGGAATTTGTTTAACGGTTGTACATGAGAAGACACATGAATACATAGATGCATCATTCTCTAGGGAATGACAAGTGGTCTGAAATGGGAAAACATTGTAACGCCACCGAAAAGGTCTATTCCGGGTCTATTTCACCTTGGGACCCAGAGTCTATTTCATTTCATGCTCCGGCAAAGCGAAACAGAACCTCTGATTGGTTGCCTGACCTTGTCTTAATTCGGAACAATCGTGTTCATCCACTGCCAAGGCTTCTGATTACGGGCGCTTCCCTCGCTGAACTAAATATGGGTATCAAATCCCCGGTAAAACAGCTAATAATCGCTGTTTGTGTACTTGCTGTAGTATGCATTTCCCTACTAATCGCACTCTGTATTGTTATTGTCACTTCTAGTAGCAGTAAAGTGCCTGCTAACAACATTAAAGATTGTGCCACGAGCAACATGGTACAAAGATGGCGAACAGACAAAACACATGCCTTTGATGACTTGAGCGTGGCAGAAATCCTAGCAGTCAGAGATTACGTACTCAAAGAACCATCCCTGAATGTGACTCCAATTGAAAAGGCTTCGATATCTAGTAACTACATCTTTCTCATCGAGCTACAAAATCCACCAAAAGACTTGGTACTTGATTACCTAGACAATGGCGGTCAGAGGCCAAACAGGCAAGCTAAGGTGATTTTACACAGAGGAGGTGAAACGATTCCTGTCGTGGAAGAGTACACCGTCGAACCCGCAGAAAAACCAGTCAAACATTCGAAGCTTGGAAATAGCATTCCGTTCCATAAGAGAGTTTTTGATAGCGTCCAGCTTGTTATCATAGAAACACTTGTACTGAACTTGACAGAAAAGGCTTACCGACTTCTAAAAGAAAGCTATGATGGATTCACTTATCATAACTGTACCGACCGATGCCTGTACTGGACTCATTCCCAACCAGGCGCACTTGAAAGCGGCCAGCACAAAACCTGGATATGGTTTGTACGCAATCTACAAGGTATGTATGTTCATCCTGTGGGCTTCGAGGTGCTGTTCGTCTGCCCTGGTACGGACCCATCGCTATGGAAAATCGAGATGATTTATTACAACAACATGACATTTGGCAGCGCTGAGCAGCTCATGGATGCCTACGACAAAGGCACAGTCAGAAAGATCTCCTACCCTATGCCAAATAAAGATGAGGCCCTCTTTTCCACTTATCAACGCAGGGGGGACCCGCAACCAGCCAAACCCACCCGGGGACCGCGTCAGTATGAACCCGATGGAAAACGCTACTACGTTCAAGACCGTCACGTGGAATGGATGGGGTGGAGCTTTGAATTCCGCGCTCGACCAACAACTGGAATCCAATTATTTAACCTTCAATTTCAAGGAACGCGTATCGTTTACGAGCTGAGTCTTCAAGAAGCGTCGGCCTTCTATTCTGGCTACTCGCCAATGCAAATGTTTACACAATATCTCGATGTTTCCTGGGCGATGGGATCTAGTTTGTTTGAGCTTGTCCGTGGAGTTGACTGCCCAGAATCTGCTACCTTTATCGACCTTGTACACTATGTCGACACTTCTCGTCCAAAAAGGATGAAGAACGCGGTTTGCGTATTCGAGTACAACACAGGGATCCCACTGCGACGGCATTTTGAAAACGACTTCGAAGGCGGATACAAGTTCTACGGAGGGATGCCAACCTACGCTCTGATCCTGCGTACTATCGCCACTCCTTATAACTATGACTACGTCTGCGACTACCTGTTCTACGCCAATGGAGTGGTGGAGGTACGGGTGTCTACTTCAGGGTACATTCAGGCAACGTACTGGACATCCCAAGAAAAACCGTATGGCGATGAAGTACACGAGAACGTCGCGGGCACGGTTCACGATCATATGTTGAACTACAAGGTTGATTTGGATGTGGCTGGAAGGAAGAATTCTTACCAAACGATAGACATTGAGAAAGAGATTATAGCAAACCCATGGTTTCCTGGTCGTAATCGTACTCTCAAGGTAGTTACTTATATTTTTTATAGCGGGTTTTGCGTTACTGCGCTTGGAGTTGTAGAGTGGACGTTGGTCGCATTTTACATCTCGCGCAACACACTATATTTTAGCAGAGTCCGGAGTTTATTCGTCGTGCGGAACCAAGAAAAGCGTTGCGCGTGAGATGAACGGTAATTAATGAAGAACGTTCGCTCTCCAACTTAGAAAAGGCAACAAATTTGCCTCAATAGTTGCAAGGTTTTAATCTATATTGCAACGCCTAGAGTTGTAGTCATACGGAGAACAAAATTATACCTCTAACGCAACATTGCAGAGCCATGTTTCTTGTATAACCATCCCATTTTGTTGCGCGACTCTCTGCAACTATGAAATCGTATTGCGCACAGAGTGGTACTACGAACAGCATTTGTCAGGGGCGGATCCAGGAATTCTTTGAGGGAGGGGTGCACCATTTATGTTCGGGACTCGAGCATTAAAAATGGAT
>WUCR03010511.1:0-12247 GCA_009858155.3 Phymanthus crucifer
CATTGTATAGTGAATGTACATGCAAAGTTTCAAAAAAAGTTATGGGCAAATTCAATTTCAATGGAAGTACCTTAAACTAAACTTCTTAAATGAATTATCATATTTAAAAAGTGTATTACAAATAAAGTATAATTTAGAATGGAAAGGAACCGAAACAAACATTTCCCGCCAATCTTGTTCCCAGAGCCCGCGTTTCTTATTGCCGCAAGCCATAAGAAACGCGGGCTCTGGGAACGAGATTGTTTCCCGCCATTTCGACGCGCGCGCGTGCGCTCCTTTGCGTCCTGTGAGGCATGGATTGTGTGGTGGTGTGTGTTTGAACCAAACTTGTTCAGCAAAAGAGGAACTAGAAAGATGTGGCTTTATATGGCTTTAACAAGAAAAAACAAGAAAATATACCATAGGAAACATAAGGTGAGGGTTCACTTTATTGTAATTAATATTTTAAAAGGTTTGTTTTGATTCAAAACATGTTCAAGCCAAGGCGAATGTTGTTCTTGTTTGGGCCAGTCTTGGCTAAATGTAAGGCATAAAGGGGGGCATAAAACTCTATAAAACAAGAATAAAAAAGCACATCAAACTACTACACAAACAAACCAGTCTCTCTTGAAACTGTTGTTACGATAGAGGAAACATATAGTTTGTGAAATAAGTGCTTCCGACATCTATATTATTTACTGTACTACATTTTGCTTGGTTGCTAGCTCCTACTTTCGATCAGTTAAGCTTAACTTAATATTTACGACTTTAACTTTATAACTTATTTTATTATTTACCTTTTTAAATTGAATTATAATCTGTTCATATGATTATAACTTACGAAGTTGAATAAAAACACTCGTGCGGTACTAAAGTAGTGTACTGAGATCGTCTTTATCGAACTTTTCACGTCAAAAATAAGTGGGCCCGAATGACGAATAAATTGTTTTGAAATTCTTATTAGTTATTTCTGTTTTGCACTGGAACGAAGATAATGCCATGCTTCTGTCGATATGCTGATCAGGAATTCTATTTATCAACAACCCTAATCATAAACAATAATGGACAACAGCACACAACTGCCAATACTGCGATCCAAAACAACACCCCAATCACATAAACCCTATCGATAAGATCCTTTACAAGCCCGCCACGAACACCGGGCAGTGAGTAATACTGGTAAGACAAGACAGTCATCGCAGGAGTAAGAATTATAATGACAAACATGATCCCTACAAAAAGCGAGGTACAAGCACGAATGAGGAACGCCTCACAATTAGGGATACGACTCCATCTGTAGAAACTTGATATCCCCTTCCATAATGAAGTCACAGAGATGGCACACACGTTGAGAATGAGGACTTGTTGACTGGAGTTCAGCAAGCTTAACAGAGTTTTACTATCAGGACAAGAGTTTGAAACCCTGCACAACCAGCATGTTATCCCACGCGTGCCCTGCTGAATTGCAAACAGCTCAGCTGTGAGAGAAGAAAGAGGAATATCTTCCAATAAACTGGCAGCTACAAGGAATATCAGTTTCATATTTACAAGGGTTTCTCTGCCTTTCTTTCCAAGTTCTCGTTTCTCCATAGACAAGTAAAGAGTGTACAGCCAGCTCATTAGATGTAGAGTTATGAAGAGAGATGTCAGGGCGACAAAGAGAAAGTACACTATCACCACGTCATTGAAGTGTTTTACTTTAAGATCTATCTCTTCTTGTTCCCATCCCTCATTACCACGACAAATTCCAGGAGATGTAAAGTTAAGTGCTGTTACATTTGGATAAGTTTTATAAAATCTTGCTTTATCAAGAACTCGATAAACTTGAGCTAGAGCCCAGCAGTTAGTAAAGAAATCGAATCCTTGAGAAATTAAAAATATCATGAACTCAGCTAGCAAACCCTTATTGAGGTTGATCCACCACTGGGGTCTTTTTGTTACCATCTTTTTCGCTTGTTTTCGGATTCTTTTCCCTCTTTTTTTCCCCTTCGCTGGTTCTTTTAGAGACTTGCGATACTTTTCTGCTAAAGCTTCACTGACGATATCTTCAGCAAAGCGCACTGGACCTTTGATGGAAAGAGCCATTATATGTTATAGTTTTGTTTGTTCACTTTTCTTGCGGACAACACCAGATATAATTCGAAAAGAACAGAAATCGTCTTCAAAACGATTTTATATAGGTGTGTGGCGCATGGCTTTAAAACTGGAGAAGTCTTCAGTGCCCTCTTTTGGATGAACCCCAAACAGTCTTCTTTTTCTTCGTGGTGGCAATCAGCTACTGCTTGTGTTTTTTGTTGTCTTTTTTTTTCATGTACTTTTTGCAAATCTTCCAAATTGTTAAGATAAGTCAAGAGACTCTAGTTGCTTCCCCGTGGTTCCTAATAGGAAAGGATCCAAATATATGCAGTTCTTTTGTTTAGGAACATTTAAATAACGAGAAACTGATGGTTCTGGCTTTTTAGATTATTCCTGTGATAATGGATGTGTTGTCCAGCTTGGCTTGCCTTTACCTAACCTTAGTCATCAAAAACTTTATGTATATTAATAATTTATTTAAAATGTTTTAAATATGCATGAAATTCGCCAAATATTTTCCTTATAGCTCCATAAAAATATTGGTTTCCCAATTACTACTTTTGTTGTATAAACCAGAAAGTTTCGTTTCTGTAGCGTTTTTGATATGCCAAGTTTGCTAAGTTTGGTTTAAGTTCCGTAAATCTTAGCTATGTTGGCGTAGCATAGCGCTTATGGTTTCTATGGCAATTTTCCATGAACGAACAACAAATGGTGACAATAATAAATCAGTTTACTGGTGGTCGTATGCCATATCCTTCTACTATACGCATATGATTAAGAATATATTTTGGAATATTTAAGAACAAAGATTTCATATGTATGTTTCTATGTTTACTACAGTATTATTTGTTTCATGTCACAATTTTAGTAGATTGATATACATGTTTTTACCAAACTCGCCATCTTGTATCGATCGCGACAGAATACAGTTTGTGAAAACTGAACGACATTACTATATATTTACAAGCAAGTCCAAATTAAATGCACTATGTCAGTAAGATACCTTTTCGTGCAAGACTGACATAAGCCGGAATGTCATGCAGGATGGATAGCAGAAACAGACTTAGCCTGTTTCTTTTGTTCACATTTGTTTCTGAGGTTTCTGAGGCATTGATGCTTTCCTTTTACATTGAAAAATATACAGACAAATGTCTATAATCATGCGCAATATTTTCCTTCAATAACTACACATCCAATTACCATGGATTATAACTTTGTACTAAGAATGATTATTTCTGTTCAATGTCAGCGAACATAATTTGAACATCTGTTGGACGATTTGTCTCCGACACCACGGATGATTAAAATATCTGACATCTCCGAGTGGGACCAACTTACTATCGATCTTTCACTTGAATTCAGGAAGTCTGAAATTTTCTTCCAAGGATTTATAAAAGACAAGAACATCGGGAGAGTTTATATTAGTGAAGTTAATAAAAGCCAAGAAAACTCATAAAAACGCTTTTCTAGCAATTGTTGGGTGTCTCGCTGTGACCCTTTCTTAGGCAATAAGTATAAATCTCTTTTTTCAATCCGCGTGAGTTAAAGCCGATGTCGCAGATTAGAATCCCTCAGACCCAACCAATCATCTATCGGCATTATGATTTTTCTCAGATTTTAACGAATGACAAAGTATTGTTAACCTTGATATAGGTTACTTAGGTATTCAATTGCATTTCAAGATTAATGGGCAAAAAACAGCATGATTCATTGGATATTACCCAGTGATCCATATGGAAAGCGGAATATTTTCTCACCTGGCGTTTGTGCATTCGCTCGACCATGGGATAGGTTGTCCGACATTCTGGGACCGACGCAAGTTGACAAGCAAACGTGATCCTTTAATCTGTTTCACTGCTACATATTTGTTAGTGCAATCTACCAATATAGCTCTAGTAATATGGATCAGTTTTCTCAAGGGCGGTTTTCAAACGATTCTTTATTGACCTGCTACTTTGTTCCGGTAAACTGGGAAAATCCGAACTACGTTTATGGTATGGGATTCGTCACAAGTACTTTAAATGCATTATTTGTTGTTCCAGCATTTTTTGGAAATGTGATGGTTATTGCAGCGATCTGTAGAACACCTTCATTGCACAGCCCATCCAACTTTCTCATCGCCTGTCTTGCCGTAACTGACTTCTTGACAGGGACATTATGTCAACCATTGCACGTCGTTTACAAAGTTGCCGAGTTAAGGGGAGACTTTGATACGTTTTGCAAAGGACGTGTAGCAATGGAAGTTATTGGCTGGATCGTTTCGGCTGTAAGCTGTATAACACTCTGTATGATATCTATCGAAAGATATCTAGCCTTACATTTCCATCTAAGATATCATGATCTCATATCAATCCCCAAACTAACTCTCCCGATTTCAATCTCATGGCTGACTTTTACCCTCTTGTCAGTCTCCCGGTTCTTCAGTACCAACTCCTCTGTTTTTACCATGGTCAATATGTCTATTTTAGTTTTGAGTCTTGTGCTCACGTTCTGGGCTTACGCTAAGATTTATAGAATCGTTAGACGGCATCGCCATCAGATCCAGAGTCTTGAGAGAGCATCACATCTTGCTGGAAATCAAACGCAAGGCATGAATTCATTAGACTTTGCCAAGTATCAAAAATCAACCAAAACAATGTTCTTAGTATTGGGTCTTTTTCTTCTATGTTATATTCCTTTCCTCTGTGTACAAATTGCTTCCAAGATAGTTGGTTATACAAGTCCTGTCAAGGTGGCGATCCAGTTCTCGGGCACCGTGGCTTTCATGAACGCTTCCTTTAACCCTGTTGTTTATTGTTTGCGCATTAAGCATCTTCGATGCGCTTGCCGAAAGCTTATCCCATGTTTGAAAAATAGGGAACAAGTGAACAGCCTATCTTTAAGTCAAAATGCTGCTAACAACGATGCAACCAATAATTGATTGTGGCAGAAACTCTTAGTTAATGTTCTCTAGACGCTCCTTATTGCCAAAGTACTCACAACTAAAAATGCGTTTGTTTTTCTTCGACCATAGCATCGTACAAAAAATGCGAAAAAGTATTTAGTCATGACGCCCTTAGCCGGTGAAAAAACAACAACAACAAATATATTCAAAATTAAACCGAGAATTCTATTTTAATCGTGACACACTTTAAACGGTCTTAACTTAAGTGTAAGATTTCGATTCACTTATTTAAATGTGTTAAAAGGTATACTTTGAGGTTTTCGGGAAAATACTAGAGTTTCTTTCCGTCTTGATATGGGAAGATAGACCGGCTGACAAAACACAACATCAGATAACAAACAAAGACTCGAAATAAATGAATATGACGATGCTGGCTCTTTCTTTAGAGATCCTTATAACTGCAGTAGTGACAGACTTAATCAAATGCATCAAGCTGAGCAGTTATAATAAATGCAATGTATTTAAGAAAACTAGTTATAAGAAAAAAAGCTGCCGTCGCTTTGCTTTTACCTCAGACAGAATATGTCTTCTATATAATCAGAAACAGGTGTCGTAAAAGCAACGCCTGTTCACCTTTAGTTGACGAAAATAGCAACTGTTCCATAAATCTTAATATTAACATGGGATGGGATGACACTTGCCGACTTTAGGACCAGACCTGTCAAGGGTCACTTATGGAGTTCCCTTTTTACTGATTAGTAAGAATGATTACAGTGCGTAGTCTGGTATAGTAGTCTATTGAATGGTCCAGTGTACAAAAATATATATTTGGTAATGTTTTGATCATTCTAAAGCAAGTAAGGGCAGCGGTTTAATGTTTATCGGAGTGGAGCAGAAGGACTGCATGACTTCCTTAGCGAAAGCGGGAAGGGGATTTACTACTTTGGGCTATCTTGGGGTAACCCTGCCCTTGAGGCTATAAATATATAAATAAATAAATAAATAAATAAATAAATAATAGATGTATGACATCAAATAATATGTAAAAAAACTTAGAACATCAGAAAAAAACCTCTTGGATATTTATAGAATATTTCCTTAGCAACCGTGGCTGGCGATAGGTAGGACCCCCTTACGTCGGGTTAAAGGATCAGTGCCGTATTCTTTAGTCATAATTGTTTTAATCACATAAACGTTATATAACCATATAAATAAACCCATTACAAATTTTAAGATTAAATACAATGACTTAGTATTGAGCATATGCACAACCGCCAGTCGTAGTTGTTCTATAACCTGAAGATTCTCTTGGGTTCTGGAGGTTCAATGAATGAAGAGAATCTTATCATTTAACCAAATATTTAATTTCATCGAAACCTGTTTCCTTTTAATTAAAAACAGACTCGACGTCTTTAAATCTAAGAAATTGAAATAAAAGTCATGCTTTCCCATTGTCATAACAAAATGGATTTGCACCAGGCTCTTGACGTCATCATAACAATCATTGTAAATCAGGCAGGGACGAACCAAGATATACACGAAGGTTAGCCAAAGATGACGGAATGAGCTTGACAGGAATTGTGGGTCGTGCCAGTCTTCTGAATGCTTCGTATCTATGGCAACCACCAAAGGCATAGTAGTAGTTACCTCCTGACCTGCCTTTAACCCACAGAACATCGATAGGAGGGACAAGGTTCTCAGTATTTGGACCCTAGATAATCCAGAAGTAAAATATAATATTAAAACCATGCAGCAAATATGACGTCGAAAATCCTTACTGACGTCACTACTTGCAAGTGTTAACAATGATAAAATGAGGCTAAAATTGGTTCGACTGGCTAGTTCCACATTACAAATGCAAAAATGTTATTCCAGAGAAATTGAGTCTTTGTAAGTCTTTGAATTTTAAGAAAATATATTATAATAATAATCTATAAATAAACTGTAACTAAATCAGTTTGGTTATCGTCTTTCTTAGTTTTACACCCTAAGAACTTTTTGGTTCTAAACTTATTCTTGTGGCATTTACAAAAACGGTAATTCGACTTTAACTTCCACTTGATTATGATGCTTAGAAGCCGTGTTTGAAAATTCCACTTGGGCGATTGCTTAGCAATATCATGAGATGTGTATGTGCAGTAAAATATTGATTTTATAATCTTTATATGGCTGGATCAATCAGGCCACATGCCAGTGTTTCAGACTGACGCTGCAACTGATATGCTGTTTACAACTTCTATCTTGTAACGAACGCCACAAAATCATGAATGTTCAAAACGTTTCCCCATAAAGAGGTGCATGAGTTACAAGTTGAGTGCAACTTTAAAAATCCGCAAACTTATCTAATTGAAACTGAAAAATGCCGGAACTTTACGGAACTGAACCAAGAAAACTGAAAACCCAACTTTTCTCAAGTTTTTACTTAAAAAGCTATTTAAAAAACCAGGAGAGAGGAAACGTTACCAATTTTTAGCTGAATTCTGTTTCTTCAATCTTACCTTGAGGGTTTCCATCAGAGAAAGTACTTTCCTTTCATCCAGAGCTGGTGGCAAAGGACGAATGATGATATTGATGGGCATATTATGAACCTCATTTATCCCTGCAGAATGAATGCTGTTAAACCTATCCCTGTGATGATGAGATCTGACAGCACTGTGAACATTTCTTAAATGCATCGTTAATATGAAGATAATTCCCCAAAATGTCACTTTGACTGTGGACAGGGACATGAAGGAAAGCTAGGATAAAATGCTTGTGACTCTTATTTGTAGAGTAGTGGTGATCGAAGCCCAGTCCCCTGAGCTGCGATATGAAACTGATTCAGGTCAGGTTTTGTGACGTCACTTCGTCACTGTAGCAGCCAATAGCATATTAAATGTCAGAGTATACATTTTATGTATTGCGAATTTTCATTAACAGGTACTGCCCATAGGTTAGTGGAATTTTTTAAACGAATCCCAAGTATTCCATAACAAGCGATACCAAAGGGGAGTCATTTTGATTATGTGTTCTGAAACATGTGAGGCCCCTTGCCAAATCAACAAAAGCATCCAATATATTCATATAATACATGCACGTCTTTTCTTGAACAAAGCTGT
Source organism: Phymanthus crucifer (assembly GCA_009858155.3). Taxonomy (NCBI): domain Eukaryota; kingdom Metazoa; phylum Cnidaria; class Anthozoa; order Actiniaria; family Phymanthidae; genus Phymanthus; species Phymanthus crucifer. The sequence continues at coordinate 8,038 of WUCR03010511.1, forward strand.
GAGTGCGATTTCTCACGAACATTTTTTCATTGTGTTGCCTTTTGTACGTTTAAATTAACAACAGAGTTTTCGTTGATAAAAATTTAACTTTATTACAATATTATTCACATGTTTTACATCAAGTGCTGTGATATTTCGAAGATTTTTTAGAAAATTTAACTAAACTGAACAAAATGAATATTAAAACAAAATAACAACAAAACAGTAACATACCGACAAAATATCAAATACGCGACTCTAATGATCGATTAAAGGCTGCCCTTGAATAAATGCCTTATTATAATATAAATTATGACGGCACTGCGTCGCTTGCCTTTTGTTGGCACTGGGTTTGCGTCCCAAGCGTTTCGTGTGCGCGTTGTCTTGCCTCATTAAGTGTATTCTATTTAATCAAGTTTCGCCTCTTCTAGCTTTACCTACAATTTCCTTCGTGATGCTATAAAACGTCATAAAGTATGAAATCATCATTTGCGTCTTAAACTTTACATCAATTCAGTTATAGTAAACTCGTCGCCAACTTTCTTTTATCCGCTCGTTCTTTGAATCTGAGTCGAATTTCTTTGGCAGTTTCATCTGACTTTTTCAAGCTTTTCTCTGTAGCCAAAAGTCTTTTTAGTTTTCCAACTTGTAGTCTGTTTGCTTTGTTTCGTTTTATTTCCTGGTCAAGTTTAGCCTGAAGTTCTTCAGCACTAGCTTTGCTTTGCTGGCCATTTTTTCGTTGAGACAGCAGACAAATTAATAGTTGTGCGCCCATTAAAGTAGCTGGAATATACGACTTGAATACAATTGAGGTTACCATAGCAATGGTGCTTAGCGTTACACCAGCAAATGTGATAAACTTTTGACCAAGACTGTCTTTCTTTGCGTTACCTGGTGCTGCCACTGTCTTTGTTTGGCTTTCAGTATCATTAGATCGCGTCTCTGCAAAAGTGGCTACTTCGTTTACTGTTTTTTCAAGCTCTTCAAAGTTGTCTAGCGAATCTTCAAATTCTAGCAAACTTGGCCTCACTTCAAAAAACTGTCGTAATCTTTCACTAGCTTTGTCTTTGGAAACAGTTTTCATTGCTGTATCCATGTCGTTATCTTTAGTTTGCTCTATATTCTCTTCTTTTAGCGCGCATCTCATTTCTTCCAACTCTTTCATCTGCAATATCATCTTGGCTAATGTTAAAGTCTTTCCCTTCCTACTGACGAATTCATTATCTATCTCCCGCACCATGATATCAATGGCAGCCTTCTGCGTTTCGACAACTTCATGCTCCTTCTCAAGAAGTTCTGTCAGGTCTCCTAGTTCCGCGCTCTTATACTCTGCCACTTCTCTTTCTTCCAATAACTTGTTCCTAAAGTTCTTTATCTTGAACCATGAATTTGATGCATACAACGTAAAGAGGATAATTATGGTACATGGTGCTGCTGGATGGAGCGTTGTTAACTGGTAGACAACCATTGCTACGGCAATCCACATCGGCACTGATCGTGGATGGAGGCAAAATATCTTGAGGTCACTTTCAAGTTTTGCAACATCATTCTTCTTTATATCTTCCAGCTCTGATTTAGCTTTGGATTCTGCGTCCCGCTTTCGCTTTAATTCTTCAACTGCATTTCTAAGTTTGATGTACTCATCAAAGTTCGTCTTATTTTGTTCTTGCTCTTCGATTTTCGCCAGTTCTAGATTATGCAAAGTCTTCTCCAGGGAACTGACCTTTCTTTTTTGCTCTTCTAAAACGTCAACCTCATCATTACCCGTCATACCCCGTTCCATTTCGGATTTTGCTTTTATTTCTTGTTCCAGCTGCGCCAGCAATCCTTCGATTACTTTCTTGTCACTTTCTTCTTCCAGTTTTCTTTTTTCGTCGAGTAAATAATCATCATCTAGACTTGTTTCAGGGATGATTGCTCCCTTAACTCCAAGGTTTCTTAAGTAGTTTTCAGCCTTTTTGCGATAAACTTTTAATTCAATAGCCGACAAAAGAAAGAAAAGAGGAGTCGCGACACACGCCAGTACCACTCTCATTGTGTTTCCCTTTACATATTGAGGAAGAAAACTTAAGCCAATAGCAATAATAACATACACCAAGAGTTTAGCCTTCCAACCTGATGTTGGAAAATCTTCAGCTTTAATGTTTCCTGGAGCGACACGCTTAGCGTTGCTTGGTTGGATAGCTGGTGGTGTGCAGCTTTCATTTAAATTAAGTTCTTCCATTACCGCTTGTTCGCTAGGGCTGTCCCTGAACAGGTTTCGATCATTCTTCTCATTGTCATTTATTCTATCTTTCACACCGTGCACGCTAGTCTTGGGATTCAAATCTTTATCACCTTTTCTCATGCCATCTTCTTCGCCAACAACGTCAGATAGGCCTTGATGACATCCGAGAACATTGTCATCTTCTGGAACTATCTCTTTTTCTGCTTGTAATTTTGTATCAGATTCATCGTTATGGACGTTTTCCTCGTCATGCTCAGCATTACTTGCTTCTCTAGTTTCTCTGGTATGGTCATTTTGAGACTTCGTTTCAGCATCACTTCTATCTAGTACAGAGGCCATAGGTAGCGCGGAAGAATCTTTGGCCTCACTCTCCCCTTCAAATTCCTTTTCCACCTTGCCATAGTACATTTCCCTTAATCCTTCAAGGAGGTTCTCCATCCGTTTGAGCTTCTTCTCTTTTTCCTCAAGCTGGATAGAAAGTAGTTTGTGCACGTTTTCCTTGCGAAGCAGCAAATCCCTGTCTATTTCGCCTTCGTCAAGCTTAATTTCTGTAATGTTTTCCTTAAGACCTTTGACAGTATCAGCTTTCTTCTTGACTTCATCTTTCATTGATTTCAGTTGGTTTTCTAAGTCATTCATTACAACTGCGGCGTCGTTTGTTTCTTTTTCTGGCAGCAAAAGCTGAACATCCCTTAAGATCTCCTCTCTTTTAGATTCAGTCTTGAGGCTGTGGTACAAGCTCTTTATCAACGCTATCGTCTTTTCTTGCTTTTCAATCTCTTTGTCCTTTTCTGCAATAGCTCTTTTATTCTGTTCCCTAACCTTTTCCATCAGGTCGGTCATGTGAATGATTTGCTCGTGTAGTTTTCTCGTCTCTTCATCTTTTTCCTTTGGTTCTCCATTATTTTTGTCAGTGGTCATAGGTGGAGATGCTTCAGCTTCGCTTCTCCATTTTTCGTCAGGTTGCTCTTTCTCGCATTTTTTCGCATGGTAGAAAGGTGAGGTGTAAGCATCTTTGCCTTCTTTATCCTTGGTATTCGCTTTGTCTTTCATTTGAGATTGTATAGACTGCACGTCACTGTTTAGTTGACTGATGGTAAGATCTTTTATTTCAATATCTGTCTGAAGTAATTCACACAGAAGCCGTGCCTTTTCCATAGCATTAGCGGATTTCTGCGCATGTGCCTCGTGTTGTTTCACCAACTGTTTGTAACTATCTGTCTGATCTTGTAATTCGGTTGCTCGTTTCTCGCTCTCTTCAATCTTGGTTTTGGCTTTGATGCATTTATCGTTTAGTCTCTTGATTTGCTCGTCTTTTTGTGAAAGCTCTGTTTCCATACCATCAAAATCATCTTCAATTTCTTTGAGATGGGTTAAGATGCCACTGTTTGGTGCTTCAGCTTCTCTTTTCTCTGTTTCTTTCTTGCGTCGATGCAAGTGAGTCAGCTCCTCTATTTCCTTTTCAAGGTCTTTGACATACTTCTCTTTTGCATCTATACTCCTCAACTTTTCTTTGTGTTCTTTCAAAACACTAGCTTGTGTTTTGAAATTGTTATTGGTTTCTTCAACCTTTAATGCTAGAATCTCTTTTTCTTCTCGTATCTCTCTCATGATGGTATCTTTTTCCTTCGTAGCTTGTTCTAGCTCCTCAATCTGTTTCTTCAGTGTCTGATTCTGCTCCAGACGCTCTTGTGCGAACTTGTGCTCCTCTTCATAATATGCTTTCAACAACTCACATTCATCTTCTTTTTCTTTCTTTTCTTTCACTGCGTTTTCCTTTTCACCTTGCAGCTTTTGTAAGGTTATCATTTTAGTGTCGTCATCTTTTGCTTTTTCTTCCATCGATGTAGTCAACTGCTCCACTTCTGCAAGCTTCTTTTCACGTTCCTCCTTGATTTCTTCGTATATTTGCTTTAGTTTTTCCAGATCTGTTTTCGAGCTATCAACATTTTTTCGCTCTTCTAGTAATTCGCTTTCAGCCTTGTTCAGTTTGGTTTCAGTGTC
>WUCR03010512.1:0-11347 GCA_009858155.3 Phymanthus crucifer
CAACAAATTACGAACCCAAACAATAAGTTCTTTCTCATTTAATAGGATTCTATACATGTGAAGTTCGCCTTCTGAGCTTCAGTTTCTATAGATTTTGGGAGCTTACAGCCTAAATTTTTAGTGAATTTTAACATTAAACTTCCTAGGTTATATAAAGCGGAAAATGTTTAAATGATAAGTGCGCATTTTCCGGTTTGGTTTATTTTAAGCCCTTTGAATCCGCATTCAATTTATAGATTTATTATTTATGGGATAAGGAAATGTTAATGGGAAAAAAGCTCTTAAAATTTACTGAGCTTTTTCTGTGCTCAGTGTGAACCACAATTTCATTAGACCTAGAATCACACCTGTCGTTGTGCTTGCTTCTCACTAGCGACGCAAGCACAACGACATACGCAAACGCAGTCAGTCTTCCATGATTAGCTAACCCATTTGTATTTGGAAAGAACAAACATTCAGTCAACCTTGCAGTACTATCTGCGCTTGCGTATGTCGTTGTGCTTATGCTTGCATCGCCAGTGAAAACCAGGCTTTAGAGATGAATGACGTTTGACTTAGAGAAGGGACTACATATCCTAGGAGGCTCTCCAATAAATTCCCACAAGGTCCATGATTAAACTTTCAGGGTATTAATGAAGAATAAGGGGGGCACTCGACCATTAATGGAGGAGCTTATAAGCTGCTAAAATTTTCCTTTCGCTGGGGGGATTCCATTCAAAATGAAGTAAACAGACAGCGCGCGAGCATTCTCAAGTACTAAAATCCGAAGTCTATGTTCATGCTTCATGCTGTGGCTTTGAACCTTTATTTATTGTTCATAGTTACATTGAAAAAATTTCGTAATATACTGGATATATAGCATGTCACACATTTTTCGTTTTACGGTGGTACTGTATTATTGACTACGACAAACCTGAAGAAACGAGTTTAATATTAAAACTAAGTTTTCACTAAATGTACCGAGAAAAATATGTTAAATGACCAATCGCAATTGCAGTGTTCGTTTAACTTGTGATTTGTGAAAAAATTTGTGAAAAATCGAATATTGATATACAAAGACCAATTCAATTGCTTTGGTAAGTACCTCTCAAACAATTCTTGATTTTCAACCATTCCCTGGAGAGACATTCGACAAAAGCACCACAGCCATTGCTGGTGAACTCGACAAAAGAAAACCACCACCGTGACTGGTGGACCTTTAGTTCTACTCACTCTCTTGGGAATGGCTGAAAAACCATCAATACTTCAGTTTCGAATTTGCAGCGAATGATCGCTGCCACGCACAGCAGACGCATTTCTACAGGGTTCGTCTCAATTACAAGTAATATATTCATAATTAACACAACTGCTCGTGGAAATTCATCAAAGTAGTTTGTATTGTTCAGGGTCGACTATTTTTGCTTTCTCGTTGTTATGAATGAATATTTTACCCACGAGCGATGCTAACCCTGTGCAAATGCATCTGCAGTAAAGCGTTTCAGCGGTGTTTATTGAATTCGAAAAAGGTGTACAACTAAACAGGTTTGCCCTTACAGGCCATCCCAGCTTCAATTGTTTTGGTGTAAAGTTCACCATCGCTATTGAACAAATTGAGGCGCACTTTGCCTATCTTAACAAAACATTCTCCAATAGGATTATTGGAGGCGCAATGTGCAGAGAAGAAATAATTATTGGTACAAATTACTTCTTTGACAACGTACATTAGTCCGACGTGAGGGTGTATCAACTGAAAGCTTTTGATAACTGTACTCTCTCCGCATATTCTATTGTTGTTTGACGATCTTTTTCTTCTTGGGGTGGCGTTTATTGTTCCATTGTTCGCCTGTAGCTTCGTCAGGAAACTCTCAGATACGTTAGCTATTAGAATGGCTGGGTCCTTTGTCATACCAAGTTGTTTTAGAACTCCTAGGATTTTACCTTTAGTAAAGGGGTTGCAAATGGCAAAGCTGAGGTTGGTGCAATTATTTGGGTCTTTCGAATCCATTTCTGCTTTCAATAAGTCATTGATTCCAAATCCCTTTTCATCTACTGGCATGGCTCCTTCCAATTCTTCATCGTCGCCCAGATATTCATAGTCATCACTTTTGATTGACACTGAGGCGACTAAAATAGTGAAAGACGCCATTGTTAACAACCAGGTAGTCAAGAGCTGGAATAAAAAAATGAATAAAATATAAGCTGAAATTTTATTAGTTTTTTCTATTGGTTATGAATGTTAATACATAACTACAATAGAATTAAAAAATAAAGACGTTATCCAACAGGTTAGCCAGCTTGCAAACACACAAGCGTTTGAAGTTAAATGGAAAAAAAATGAAGAGATGCGTACGTACTAAGAGGTGCTTAATTTACAGCAAACCGGAAAACAACAACTCAGAGCTATCTAGCAAGAGCACTAAAACACTTTGTACAAAGTTACTTTACATACCTTCATTGTTAGTTATGAAAGAGCCGATCAGATCGTGCAGTTCTCTGGCAAAATTGTAGAGTGATTCAATCTAATCTTGGCTCTCGAATCCTTGCTTACAAATAAACAGGAACTAGAGATTCTAGAATAACTATTTTTAAATCCATTGCGTATTAAACAGTTGAAAGTGAGCAGTCTGAGAGGCAGTCGTGCAGGACCAGTCAATATACATGGATATTGGACCATTTGTATCTTACTTGCCCAAACAAATTTTCAGCAAGTAGGAATCATGTAAAGAATATACTCTTTCACAAATAAGCAAATTCAAACTCTGAATAGTGTTTGAGTCGATATTAAGAAAAATAAGTCAAAAAATGCGAATATGTTGGCCTTTTTGCCGGTAATGATAAAGACGCAGGCTAGACGAAAAGGGGCGCACATTTGGCAATATCATAATTACCCAATTCTTAAAATAATTCTAGAACTCTAGTTGCGTCAGCAAATATGAATCAAGGGAATTCTAAGGTTTGCAAACGTTATAAAACGCGACTTGCGTCACCTGTAGGTTGCTTTCATATACCGAGCATTTTATGCTGTCTTGCTTGACGCAAGCGTCATGCATCAAGACCAAGTTTAAACTCGCAGACAGTAACTTCCTGTAAAAAAATCAGAAGTGTACACGAAATTAAGACCAAGAGAATATTAAAAAAGGCCTTTGCTGGACAGCACTGAACTTGACGATGTTTAGCCGTCTAGCTTCAGCCACTAAGTGAACATGAATCGGAATGAAATGGTAGTCAACCCTGATGTTACCGACAATTCATACCTACAGGATACAACCATTTGTTCGGCCAACATCAGTGTTATCAATCTCTAACCGACCACTTAACGACAGCTTACCGACCACTTGCCGATCGAGATAACAAGAACCGATATTGATGGAAGTAAACTTTTGATCTAATAAGATTTAATAAAAAATAGACCGTCGTTGACTGTAGATGGGTACTGCTAGGAATGTAGAAATTTGTGACGAGATTGCAGTCCGATCGCAGAAAGTCGTCGGAGACTGCCAAAACACGGACTCTTGTGACGCTTTGGGCTTCCTGTGTATAAAATTACTTATTTTGGGTTTCCTGTGCGCAGAGTTACGCACGGACACTCATCGACTAGAAAACATAGTGGCTACCGCCTCTATAGAGGCAGTAGCCACAAACAAAGTTTATTCATTTGTAATGTATCGGCTTTGAATTCTTCTTGTCTCAAAATAAAGCTGATATCATACGAGCTGGCTGGCTTTCCGAAACAAACCCACGGGCAAAATCTCCAACAGCAGCTGCGCCTGCTAGTTGATACGAGGGTTGTGTAGATATTATCAACCCTTTTGATATTCATCCAAGACTTCTTTTTCCCCTTTCCGCTTCTGATTTTTGGGTTGGGAAAGTTTTCTCACGCTAATCAAGATAATCACAACAGATTCAGTGGTGGTCTGTGTGTGGGGTCCAAAAACAACGCGTTTTAGTTGAGCTTGGAACGACGAAGTTTTATCGATAAGTTTTCGTGGGAAAAAAAGGATGTTGTCAAGGCGAATTATTGAAGTTACTAGGGAAATTTGGAAAAAGCCCATGTAAGTGTGAAATAGGCCCATTCAAGGCACGTGGACTTCCATCGCAACTTCGGTTATTCGCCTTGACTATATTTTTTTTCCACGAAAACTTATGGATAAAAATTTAGCCATTCCAAGCTCAACCGAAAAGCGCTGTATATGGTTTCAGATTAACAACTTCTCATTAATGTTTGAGATGATCAAGGTTTTCTTTGGTGCGTTCGGAATTCAAAATAAGCTTTTCTGATAAGACTTTGACTGAATCCCTGAGGGCAAAAATGAAAACAGAAAGCTAAAAAAAGAATCTGGGAAAAAAGAACGAAGGAACAAAAGAAGCGATGAAAGAGAAGAAAAAGGAGAGAAGAAAAGAATGAAATACAGAAAAAGAGAGAGAAGACATAATAAATGATACCTGCATTACATGGACGCAAAAACAAAAGAAAAGAAAACGTATTGAGAAGTTAAAACACGATTAACTCAGATGCACTTAGTGGCGTATACTCGGACTACCTGCATCATGTAAAATTGTGTCACAACGATAGATAGACTGATAGGTAGCAACTCGGAAGCTAGACACGGTATACCTTGCAGGTAGTCTAAGTAAAAAGAAAACCCAAATATCAATGCAAAATTAAAGGTAGCATTGCATAAAAATGCGAATGAATGCTGGTGGCGGTATAATTGACGCGGGTATCACAATATAGCATCCGTTTACGAAACCCGACGTCTTGATGGCTATCAGAGCAAGTTAGTTTGTACAAGCAGGAAAATATCAGCAAATTATCAATGCCGAAAGGTGTTTTTTTATTCAGGTATCCATTATCATGAACATGTTATCGGTAGCGGAGTATTAATCTGATGCCTATCCGATCGAACTGAAATCAAGGATTAAAATTAATCAAAAAGAAAAAATGCGGAACACTATGTCGGTGGTTATCAATGATATTAGATATAAAAAATAGCAACGGTTCTTAAATCATGTGATACTGGATGCAGTGGAATTCAAGTGCTTAGCCATGGGAGGAAAGTGACGGTAGGGTGAATGACTAACACCCTCTGCTCCTGGAGTTAAAAAGTACTAATAAAGGACAAGTTATTTAATGCCTTTTTCTTTGTATCCGCCACAGCATTCTTCGCCGTACGTTTCATGTTTTAGCAGTTGTCATACTATCGTAATGTTGGGTCATTGTTTGTGCAGTCGAATTTCAGTCCCACCCTTCCACCTTTCGGTTTCCTCTTTCGGTTTCTTTGTTATAAAATTTTAATTAATAATTGAAGTTTCAGAACTGATGAGCGCTTTGTTTGCTTAACATTTTCTAGGGTGACGTTTTAAGTGGTATCAAAACTTGCTCGCAAGAATTAAGTTACCAAGGGATTGAAGCTTTAATCAAGCTTGGCTGTCTTGGTTTCAGAAATATTCCAACTTAACCTTCGGCGTATGCGCCTACGCGTAGTTCAAAATCCCTAATGTTTTAACTCTTATTTCAATAAGGCGATTATTTTCTTGTCTTGGCCAGTTGTTGCTGAATTGATCTACGACATCGAATAAATCCCTAGTCACCAGGGGGTGGGGGTGCGGGGATATTTTGTTTTGCACTTAAATACGTTGTTATACTTGTTAGGTAAGAAAGCTTATACGTTTGTTTAGATATGTTATAGCTAATCTGCCGGACGTTCTTGTTCTGTCATTAAACTGGTGACTTAATCCTTACGGATTCAAGAATTCACTGTGCAAATCATTGTTAGGGGGGGGGGGGGGGGTGAGCGGGATGACGATGGGCCAAAATGTTAAGCCTTGCATAGAGGGCCTTCGTGATTGGTCAGTTTTAGATTTTTGGCGCTTAGATAGCGATATGTATTAAGAACATGACTTAACTCCTTGAACATTCGAACTCAATTAGTTGTTTTTCTTATCCTTTGATATAAAACAATGGACCAGGAAAACCCAGCCTCCTGTCGAGATATAATCATAACTCTTTTCAATAAATTCCTGAGCCTGAAATGTTTCTATGTAGATTTACAGGTTTTGTTTATAGATCTCTGTACTTGAAGAGACGCGACAGCAGTCAAAATGTTTGCCTTTTTCAAAAAGGATTGCCATCAACGTATCGAAAAATAAGTTTTAATAAGTTCCCATAATTATTTCTTGAGGGATTTTTTAGTAGGGAAGGTGGGAAATAAACTTTCGAGACCAAGTTATACCGATTTTTAATTATTGAGTCAAAGTTTTTGCGCGTTTTAAGAAGACTCCTCTACCACCTTCATCAATGATTAATACAAAATTACTGGCTAGGGAAAATGGAAAAACACACTTAAAAGGCGGTATAAAAACTATACTGCTACGAATGAGGCAAGCATCAAATACAAGAACCGAACGGCTGTCCTAAATTTATTTCCAGAAAACATTTAGATATTTTGGCCCAATATATTTACTGTAGTATTGAAAGCACATGTTCTAAGACAGCTGCCTTTTGGCTTCCCGAATTCAGTAAATAAACTATAAAAAAGTCATTTAGCCTCGATGAATAACCCCTATACCAAGTTTCGTGCACTGATACAAAAAGAGGAAGAAAAGGAAAAAGAATTGAAGAAGAAAGTAGAAAGCAGAAAGCAGAAAAGCAGAAAAGCAGAAAAAATAAACGAAAGAAGAAAGGAAAGAAAGAGAACGAGCAAGAAAGAAAGGGAATTTGTCAGTTGTTGATGAGTGTTGCGAACAACGTTTAGAAAGTGCTCCAAACTATCGCAGGTTCGATAAGGGTTGGAGCTAGACTCAACTCGATAAAAATCATGGATAGACACGAAACACAGATTGAATCGATAACCATAATACACTCGGCTTTTGACAACTTGGTCACAGGTTTAAAAGCATTTTTTTCACTTTCGGGATATCATATTTTTCATACATATCATGATAAATTCGAATGCGTCTGGACTGAACCTCGAAAACAAGTCCCAGTCCCCTCTCTTCGTAGCCCTGTTATATAAAGGCCACTGCATTTGTTTATGTAAATATTAACTAACTCACCGTGCTGCAGGAAGGACCACTGAATTTATGAATTTATTTGAGTTTCAACTGTAAACTTATTAACTTACCAATGAATTTCTACTTAAATTTTCAATGTGGACTTCTGATGGTCCTTAGCAGTCAACTACTATACGTGGTAAGTTGCTATTAGCTTCTTTTTGATCGTAACATCCTTGTGCTACGCTTGATGAAGATCGCGAACATGCTAATCAATACTGTAACCTCATTTTTTGCATGTATCCGAGGTCACATGAATAGCATTCCAATGTTATATACTAGATCCTGGAGGGGAATTCCGATGCTAACACTAAAAGAATTCCTATTATCTTAAGGACGGACTGAAACGGATTCCCCGCCATGAATTGCATAAAGCCATGGCTACCGACAGAGACGAGATGATTCGACTTTTTGGCGAGGATTCTGCAGAAACAGGTAAATTTATAGATAATCTTCGAAAGTTTATTTGTATTGCCCTTGCCTTACGTAAATCTGAACCGAACATCCCGTGTTTCGTAACCGCGGTTAATAACATTCAGTTTCTCGTTGACAGATATCGATATAGATATCAACAGGGGATCTTTTAAAAGTCTTCGCAAACTTGAATACCTTTCTTCGCAACTAATTTTTTGAAGAAGCGCGATTTGTCAAAAAAGGTATTAAAAATGCTATCAAGAAATATATAGCTCGACCCGCGTGTTTTGTTTGAAAATCTTTATAATTGTACCTTTCAAATATTTCATGAAGTTACATAGACGAAGAAAATAAGGTCAAGATGTTAAGTTAAAAATGGAAAAAAGAAAAATTCATTAATTCTTGAAGTCAGTGTAACTAGGTCTTAGCCAGGTCTTACTTCAGACGCCTAGACATGTAGCAAGAGGTATTTGCCTTTCTGGATTATCAAATCCCAACAACTTTTTCCAGTTGACAATTTATCTTTCAAGGGGAGAAATGTTTACTTATCGGATAGCAATAAAGTTTGACATGACGAATTGACCAATGGTATGCGAATTCGCTTTAAACGAATTATCGTTAACATTGGTTGTGATACCTCCGATAATAAAGACCTCAAACACTATCATTTAGACTAATCTTCATTGGGATTAGCTTTTGATGTTCTGAACATTGTAGTCTATAAAATTTGCCAATACCCGGAATATTTTCTAGAAATGGCAAGACGTTAATTGCTGTCAGACTGTGATTAATTTTTAAAGAGCCTATTTGAATTGTCTCACTTGAACAAAAGAGAGATGCCACTCTAATACAAATTGACAAAAATTGTTTGAAACAATCACCATAGCACTACCAGAGCATGCAGCTTAAAACCCTAAGTTGAATTCAGTTTTAGAACTTTTTTTGAAAGACTTACTAACTAAGATGAATCTTAGATACTTAGATCATCCATATGCTCAGTGTATTGCATTTAAAAAAAAAATCAAGGCAAAAGTCCCAGTTGCAGTTTCTATTTTTAGGAATGCATTCCTTTCAGATACCAATATTTCAGGATTATGAAACTTTTTTTCGTAGGATATTTTAATTCAATCTATGATCATGAGGCATGAAAGTGTCATCTCATTTTACTGCACTCAGATGTTAGAATAATCACTGGTGCAAAGTGGAGTGATGAACTTGCAGTATTTCATTACCATGGTGGGGGTGGAAAAATTTTCAATTTTTGCTTCAGCTATAACACTTTTCTCTAGTACGCAACAATTGACATCATTTTAACAAGTGGGTTATATATATCACTTGAACAACATAAATAGCTAGAGTATAGTAAATTTACTGAATTTTTGGACATAAGTTGTTTTCTCAGAGCTATACAAATATTGAATGAGAAAGTCCGAGGTAATGCAAGTATGAGCCCTGTCAGATATTTCTACTAAATGAATTTTAGGTTGTATGTATTTTGACTGGTGTACTGCACACTCGAAATGACAGTCGAAACATATTATATAAATGATGTGAAAATATTCAAAGAAATCCTAGTTTCTAAAATTGTCTTAGATTACGGCAACTAAAGTGGTAACAGTCCAGATGAAAAGCCATATAAGGTAATGTTTGTGGTTAACATTGTTTATCCGTTAAGCCATATGCCTGCTACATTATTTTTGCATGGGGCCATGTTCATAATACCAAAATCAAATAAGAGTCAAAACAGTGATTATTTTGTCTAATAGATGACGTCATTTAAACTAGATAATCTCAAAACAAGTTGTCAGGTACTTGGACAATGAAAATCATTAAAGAATATCTTTTTATCTGCTGTTGTTAAGGTAGTTGGACAGAGTAACTTCAATCAATTGATTGGTAGTTGTGTCATCACATGCTTTACAGTGGCAAGTTAATGAGCCTTCCCATGCACAATATAACTACTGCAATTTGCCAAATAAATTTATAGAATCTTATATATTCATATTGAAAGCTATTACAAAACAAATAGCTATAAATAACATCAGATACTGCTGAAAGCTTGAACCTTCTTAAAAAAAGTCTGTGACACAATCAAATTACTGGTACTAACTGTAGCTTGTTTCTGGTTTTCTTTTTTCAGTCATTCAAACAAATTAACCTATGTTGACATACATCAAATTGTCCTAAACAGTTCTATACACAGAGAAATCTTTTTTGATGGATTTTGTGAATAAGTATTGTGAGAAATATCAAAATGTACAAATGCTCAAAAAAAATTCCAGAAAATTAGGGCGCAGGAAATTTCATTAACCCCCTTGGGTCCATATTGTATTCCTGCACTCTACCACAATTCAGTTTGTCTTTATTTAGTATATTGATAACTTAATGTAAATATGTGGAAAAATAAACCTCGAATCTTGCATTTAGACTTATTCATTGAAAGTCATCCTATTATGCACACTGGGAGAGTATGGTACTAAGAATTAACAAAGGATAACAGAAATATCCTTGGGAGTATTAGCACCATTGTGAGGTGCCTGACAGCATAATCATAGATGCATTGGCCCTTGTTTCTGCTCAAGAGCTCTTCTTGAACCAATATCCAGTGATTCTAATAAAAGTTTGAAGTATACAGTTGTAGTATTTGTTGCATTAACAGGTACAATAGACCCTTTTTGAGTTTAATATCGCTGTTTCTTAATTACAGACTCATTTGCTCAGGCTTATACAGTAGCCTCTTTTCAATACCTAAATATCCACCAGAGTAGTAAAGTAAAGATACACAACTTCAACAATGAAAGCACTTTTGAAATTCCATGGACCTTGACAGGAATGCATGAATATTCAAACTAATTCCACGTCATATCGGGGTTAAGCTTGCTGAGCAACAGAAAATTTGAAACTGTAGTATTTGGATGTGGTAAAAATAAGTGACTCATAATGTTTGCTGGTTGCTGACTTTGTCATGGCATGACAATGAGACAAATGTCAAAGAAAATGAATAAAAAAATGAATGAACTAAATGGATATTGATTAATCAATAGAGAAAATGAACGTAATGAATGTAGGTAAATGGATAAGGAAGCCAAAATGAAATGGCGAGTGGATGGGTGGACAAACAAACAAAATGAAAAGAATTAAAAAATGAATGAATGAATGGATGGATGAGTTTGATTTTATACAGAGTCTACTAGACTACCATAAATACTGCCTTATGATCATGTTTGACATAAATAATTCAAATCTTGACGTTGGTACTTGAATGCAATCGACAAATGTAAAGAATATTAATATTCTCGAGTATACACACAGGAAGAAACTTCTAAATTAAGTTACAATAACCATTCTCAGACATATTAACTACAAACTATTTATATCTAGAAGAGAATAAATGACAGTGTAGTAGTAAGCTTTACTTGACATTGAATTTGTCAACTTCGTTAGTGGAAAACAATTGCTCAACATGTAAAACTATTATGTAAAAGATCATGACTCTTTAGGAGACAAAAGAGAGGAAGGTCGTGTTCATAAGAACGATAAGGTTACTTTGTTTTATGAACTGCGTAAAGAATTGAAAACATGACGGCCTCTTGTTGCGACTCGAATTGTTTACCAGAAGAGAGAAAGTTGGGTTTCTCTTTACAATTCGAGGGATTATAATTCTCTCAAAGTGCTCATCTCTTTCCAAGAAAGCCAGAGCGGCTCTTTCTCTATGTATCATGTCCTCAATAAGGGTGTGTCTCTACATGTCTCTACATATATGATAAACTATGTGGTATAGACATATCTTATTGATCCTATAGATCCTATAGACACTATAGATGCTATAGACACTATAGATGCTATAGACACTATAGATGCTATAGACACTATAGATCCTATAGACACTATAGATGCTATA
>WUCR03010563.1:0-11347 GCA_009858155.3 Phymanthus crucifer
TCACGAAGAACAAGGGATTCTGGCGTTGTTTCGCAGACGGTTATTTCCGAGAAATTTTCCGGCTGCACGCAGGCTAGCTCTACTAAGCTCAGACACGAACAACCGAACCAACTAAGGAGGTTCTTTCAGAAAGATGTTTTGTTGTTTTTCGTAGGCATAACTTTTGCCTAACATTAAGAAAATGTCTTGTCAGATATTTCTTCTAGCAAGCTCTTGCCGTTTGCTAGCAACTATCGACTCCGGGGATCGAATGATAAGACAGGTCAAGGTACGCCCAGCTGCTTCAAACCATGAGTTACAATCAGCTGGAGTGACAGACTCGCCCACTCCTCCATCCACACCGCCCCGGCATACCACTGAAAGGAAAGAATGGGCAAGACTCAGCCATAAAAGAAGCTTGAGACGGATGTATTTAGGCAAGAATAAAGCATCTTGAGGATTCACAGGCAGTGATTGGAGCGAGGGAGATCACGCTATATAATGACAGAACATACTTTCAATCTGAGAATACTGGTTGGTAGGTACGACTGATTTTAATTTATCGCTTTTCTGGGAGAAAAATTTTTTCCCAGTTCGTAATATCATGAAAAACTAGACATTATTATATTTATATCAACTTGTTCTCCACATCAGTTGACACCAGTGCAAGCCGGTTACCGAGTGCTAATTCTAGATCCCGGATGTTTGCACTCACGCAGTTTATGCCAGAGATTTTACTGTGCGACTATCTCAACCGAGGCCACTTTGATATTTTAGTATGATTAGCCAATCATATCGCTGCATCTAACAATAATGATAACAAGTTTCTTAACCAGCCAATTACATGGCACATAAATGAACTAAGAGCGTGAGAACGCGATTATCTGATTGGCTAATGCTATTATAAGTTCCATCTGTGTCTAATTTTACTGTTATCTGATTGGCCAGTTTTATGCAAGTGGCCTCGGTTGTAGTAGTCGCACAGTAAGAAAGATCTTGAGAAGATCTTACATTTATTTCAATCACTTAGTGGTTTTATCAAATACGTGTATCTTGAAAATATTTAAAGTGAATGTTACATGTGAAAAATTACAAATTACAAGTTAATTCACATAGGTTTGTAGGCAATGAACATAACTCAAACAAAGAATCTAATTCTCAAGAAAATAACGTTTCTGGCTTGCACGCAATATTTTTCCCATTTAGACTACCTGTTATTCTCTGCGCACGAGAAAACACATGCTGCAATCGGGAATGACAAGTCTAAGCTAAAAAACATCGTGTGATGCTTTCCAATCTGGGACTTGTCATTCCCTTGAATATCATTTCCTTGTTTAGCACTGTTACTCGAGTATTAATCTCAAGAGAATGATACTTGATCTGAAATGAGAAAACATTTCCTCGAGTTAAAAAAAGTTATAAAAATCAGAGCCATTTTGATCATTGGAATCAATTTATTTTCAGTGTACTTTTTATACTGTATGTTGAAAATTTGCAAGGTACAAATAAATTTCCTTGTACCTTGTACATAATGACTCACGAATATTAAAAGAAACCAATGTATGATGTTTGATACGATATATTTCTGTTCCAAAAATACATTATAAATGAATACTTATACTGGTCTAATTATCACATCCTGATGCAGCAGCTATAAAACCTCTTTCCAAGTCTCTTCACCCAATTTGTTTGATCACAAAAAATATTTTTGAGTATAGATTAGCATTAAGTTGAGTGAAGGCACTAAACCCTTGAAACTAGAGACTAAAGTGAATAGACCTCTTTACCTTCGTTGAAATTGCCCATTTCAGATCATGTCATTCCCTTGAGAAATGTTCTTTTGTTCAAATATTTACACAATATGAAAGAATCAACTCCCAAGAGTACCATCACATGGTCTGAAATGGGCACAACAAACAACGAAGGGAAAGAGGTATATTAGTCTAACATCTTTCATAATTTTAGAAACTTCACTTTGGCCTCAATTTGGAATTTTGTGATCATGCATCTAAGAAAGAATGGGAAAGCTTCATTCATTTTCCAATTGAAATGTTGTAGTGATGTTTAAAAGGCCAACAAAAAAGCTGCAAAAAGGAGTAAGGTAGCAGTAACATCAAGGTGTGATAATTGAGAACAAAGAATGATGATCTAGATAGTTTTTTAAATAGATTGAGTAACAAAAATAACTGTTAGTTACAACGTACTGTAAATTAGGAACCAATTTTGATTTTCTACATAGCAATTTTGCACTTTATCATCAGATTTTCAAGTGTGTGATGGAAGATCTATTTAGCCATGATAAAAAATGACAAGTTTATGGCATGTTATTCTTCCATTCAGCAAGAAATGGCACCTTGCTGTCAGTCTTGTTATTTGTATAGACAATAAATGCTAATTGCGTGGGAAAAATGTGAAATTAACACAGCTCTGCCAATAAGCCGGTTCGTAGTTTCAAAATCGTCTTCAGTGCACATGTGATTTTATGCCAAATTTCTCACCTTTTGTTTAATCAAGAACAAAAGGTGAAATCAAAAGAAGATGAGAAATTCAGGCTAAAATCGGATGCGCAATGAAGACAATTCTTAAAATACGAACTGGCTTATTAGTACATGTACTTTACTGATTAAAAGGAAATCATAGAATTGTAAAAACAATCTACAATAAATTCATTTGTACTGTACACTACCTGTACATAATTAGTAAAGATGTTCTACCATCTATTTCATATCACAAAAGGAACTTAATCCTATAAAACTCTATAATACATCATGGGAAAGCATTTTGATGTTGCAGCATGCTGGCAATCCTCGGGAACCCAGGGGTAATATTCTGTCACTCATTTCTCCTAGGAACAGAGTCTGTTGGAGCTCCTTCTGGAAATTGAAATTCAACACTTTCCTGATTGGTCGACCCCGAGGTCAACCAATCAGCTTAAAGGATAGCTAGACAAAGACATCTAATTTTGCATGCCACTATTTTGAATTTCGACTTATGGAACAAGCTCCAACAGACTCGACGTGCCCAGGGGTATTTCTTCTGGTAGAGAGGAACAAGTGACATAACTTTACCCCTGGGTTCCCAAGGATTCATGTTGGCATGAATAATGTACCTTTTAACAGCTGAGAAAGTTAACGAATGAATATGTTGAATGTATATATTTGATGGACTTTGATGCAAAGATGCTTGTTTTATAATTATTCTAGTAGAATGAATAATCTAAGGAATATACAGTAATTTCTTACACTTTGCATCGTCACACATATTGCGGTGCACTAGACACCCTATAATGCTTTCTGAAGCAACACTGAATTCTTATTTCTTCATCAGAAACTGACCACCTAACAAATCCTGTTTTTTTTCTAGGATTCTAGCTTTTTTCTTTACATCACAAAACCTGACACCAAATTTGGATTTGAATCAGTTTTGTTATGATTAGTGATCAAGATCTTCCCTGACTGGTTAAAGGCATCAATATGATTTAATCAGAAATTAAACTAAGATTTTTCACCATCTAAATCAAAGGCTAATAATCATCTTTAATTTGCAAACGTTTTTTAAAGTCAGAGTTCCATATGATCAGAAATAATAAAATGTTGATAACAAGTAAACTTCCCATTCCAAAAGAACCGTAAACTGTAACTGCTGACGGCAACACATGGCGGTTTTTGATGACAAAGTTCAACATCCAGCCGCTTGATAGAAAACGGAACATGATGAAGGTAATGAGTAATAATATACCGTTGATTTCATATTGGGTACTTGTTTTGCTAAAACCATGGAAGGACATTAGTCGTCTACTGTGGAGGAATATACTGTTGATTTCCATCAGAAGAGCGCACATTGCAAAACCTATGTATCTTTCAGAAAAAACTGCTATTCCAAAGGCACCAAAAACCTGAAAGCAGACACAGTGTTCAAGCGTGAATTGAATGGTGAACTGTGGTGTAATAATGTCATAGATATACACCTATTTCAAAAAACATTGTCGGGGAGAGTGGAGGTTGCACAACCGAAATGAACTGTGGGTACTTGGAATGCAAAATTTCACTAGCCGCGTTGCCCTTGCTCAAAAATGGATACACCAACTGTAAAGCCTGGTTCTCACTAGTGACACAAGCATAAGCATGGGCAATGCAACTAGTGAAATTTTGCATACCAAATGGTACCCACAGTTCATTTTGGTCGTGCAACCTCTGTTCTCCCACGACAACGTTTTTTTGAAATACCGGTAGGTGTATATGATCATTACAGTGGGTTATTCTGAAATCCCTGAATAATCCTTGATAATTTATTCAGAAAACAGAGAACTCACCACCACATGATGCATCAAGATCACTACTGAATTTTTAAGGTCATTCAATAACAGGTCAAAGAAGTCATGTATAAAATAACCTGAAAATAAAATATAACATACTTAGTTTACTACTTAGATATTTACTTGGACAGCATATTTGGTACTAGGGTTGGTCTTTGTGCAGTATAGTTTGTGATTTATATGTCCTGGCTAGTTGCAATAACTGAGGAGAAGTGCTGCCTCTATAATAGCTGTAAGGAATCATAATGTTTTCCAAATAACACTGCAGTACAGTGACTACTGGATGACACAGAAAGCATATCTTCCAAGAAATACACAGTTTCATAATCACAAGGTAATGCATATGAATGCCACATGAGAATTGACATGTTCATGTGCATGTCGGAACAGGTCACTTTTAGATATACTCGTAAATATTGATCAAATTGTTTTGTGTTCTTCAAGTGTGAAATTTTAAACAAAGTAGAGCTGTTATGATATATATACTCTTACTATAGTTGTTCATCTTTTTGGTCTTGGGCATGGCATATGCATTATTTGAGCAAGGAATCTGGGTATTTTTATGTTGTCATAACTGTTCTTCACTGCTGTCAATCAAACATTTGAAGTCTATATCGTACCGCTTACATTCTTGATTGACAGCAGCAAAACCCCACTCTTATCACAAGCATGTGAATTCCCAGAATCTTATGAGAATCGCAGCCATAATGTTTTTACGATTAAATTCCAGGCCCGCGGAAAAATTGCGTGATTTTTGCATGTAATAAAAGCCGACGATACGAGATATTTCCAAATGAACAAGCTTACTTGCAGTTCATTTTAAAATAAACTCTGATGAATAAATAATGGTAGAAATGACGGCAGGTACATATTAGAGTAATTATGCTTTTGATGTTCAAAAAAAGAAACTTTCTTATTACGTAACAATTTTCATGTTAAACGAATATGTCCCTCGAGGCCTCAGGGATTAAATTTTGAATGGCAATCATACTCAGGACAATACGGTACGGCACGTTTTGTACACATTTTAGAAAAACTACACAAGCTAAGTTTACGAAAAGAATAAAAATTGCCAAAAACGCTTGCTAAAATTTACTCCTACGAGTGCCTTTCTCATCTTACTATTGCATAACTTGATCACTAGCAGTTTTGATAGTCGTTCGATATGCAGAGTTTTTGGCAAATATTTATTGACTTACCCAATGAAAAGCAAACCAGATGGTACGAAACCCAAGTCCACGTTCCGATCATATCTGAGAGCAACTCTGGCTCGTCAAAAAAGCTACAAAACCAACGTAACATCAAAGGTTATTTGGGGCGCAAACGTAAAAGACCATCAACAACGACGACTTCAGACTCGTGCGCCTTCGACATGGATCGTCTTTGTCTTTTCACACGTCTACGAGCACTTTACTATCTAAGTAGATCTTTACCTGTAGATCGAGAAGACTGCAGTGATGAAAGAGTGCGCGAGAGAGATAGTGATATTGCAGTACATCCATTGCTTTCTTGGCGGTCCCTCGCTGATGGAACTGGGATAACGAACTACAGACTTGAAGACAACCAGCAGTAATCTCATCAATAGGAAGGATAAAATCACCACTAAACCTCCAGACTGCGTTGTCGTTAATGCCGCCATCCTAAAGTGAAAGCGGAAACTGTGGGGAAGTGAGGCGAGCAGATTTCACACTGCTTCTGTTGAGCAAAACATGAATGTTTAGAGCGAAGCAAAAGACGAAGTCACACGGGGAGGAGTGGCGTTATACACAGGGAACCCAACACGTCAAACAAATCGCTACGCCTGAGACGGGGGGTGGGATAAGAAAAAAAATCAGAAAATCAGCTGAACATTTGAGGATGTGTGCCTCCATGGCAATCTAGGTGAAGCGGAAATGCAAAAGAATTAGATAGACTGACCCTTTCTTTTTTTGCTTGGATGAAATATTTGTACCCCTTGGCCTTGAAGCTTACTTTTAAATCATCCTTTTATACCTTGTTTGCGGCCCCTTAATATTTTTTAGTGAAATTTAAAAAACGATTTAGTTTTTCAATACTTAGCTTCTAGGTTTGAAAGAAAATCACATAATATAACTCCATGGACCAAATTTGATGTTCTGGGATCCCTGTGTTCTTATTTCGAAATTTAAGATGGCGGCTTCCAGACAAAAAGAAGAAGATTACGACAAACCATGCAAAATACCAAGAACTCTAAAGAAGAAGGACTCGGGTAAAAGGCTTATCGTAATTATAGAGAAAGCTTCATTAGAAACCGTTAAAGTAAGTTGGAATACCTTTAGGTTAAGCGTAAAATCTGAAAAATATTTTAAAGTTGTTGTACCACGTGTTTTTGTTGATTGATGTATTCAGAATGGTAAAAACTTCGAATTACTAAACTGCGACCACCATAAAGGAATAATGAAGAAAAATAAAAGAGATCCTGCGACAGCAAGGCCAGATATCACTCACCAAGTGAGTAGTAATTCAGATAATGTATATACCTATTTCAAAAAACGTTGTCAGTCGGCGATCTGGAATCTGAAAACTGAGACTCAAAGTAATCGAAGGCAGTGGACTGCAAATTTAAACATCAATTTGTTTTGTTTTGGATCGGTTGTTCACAGCAATTGAATGTCTAAATATTTCACAACGTTTGAGGGTCTTTGAGCATAGCCTGAGCTGACGACTTATTATCTCAGATTCCAGATTCATGAATCTGGAATCTGAGACAATAAGTCATCAGCTCAGGCTGTGCTCAAAGACCCTCAAACGTTGTGAAATATTTCCGATGATTCAGATGCTGACCGAGAATGTTTTTTGAAATAGGTACTGTACACCTATTTCAAAAAACGTTGGTCAGAGATCTGGAATCTGAAATCTGAAAACTGTAGACTCAAAGTAATCGAAGGCTGTAGACTGTAAATTTAAACATCAATTTGTTTTGTTTTGGATCGGTTGTTCACAGCAATTGAATGTCTAAATATTCCATGACATTTGAGGGTCTTTGAGCACAGATTGAGCTGACGACTTATTGTCTCAGATATTCCAGATTCAGATCGCCGACCGACAACGTTTTTTGAAATGTAGTTGTATACAGAATCCAATGCTGGACGAATGCATCTGTGATACTGTGCACATCAGTAATGTCATGTGCAATTTTACTGTGTGAGTCTGCAACCCTGTGTGACTGTCTGGAATGCTGTGTGCTTCTGTGGCACTCTATCCAAAATTAAGTGTATAACTTGGTATTGGAGGGGGGGACAGTGGTTTCTTCCCCAGAATAGGGAAATAGAAAATGTACCCACCCCCTTTCAATGCTACAAAGACATATAAACCCAACAATTTCTGACCATTAAAAAATGTACCTCCCATTTTTGATGATTTTTAAAAATGTACCCCCCTCTATTTCTACCACCCCCCCTCCGATCGGTCACTAAAGGTGTCATGAACTCTTACATAATCACTTACCTACGTAACACAACATGACTTGATTATATCACGATGATCCTATACAATTACTGTGCTTTTCCATTTTCTGGGAACTCAGACATTCCAATGGCTAGTGGATTTTTGCTACTGCCAGTAACATAGATTTAAAAGGTAACTCCGACTAATTAGCTTTGATTGATGGCAATAAAAACCAAGTTCACAAGAAGCCGTTGGAATGTCTGAGTTTGCAGAAAACAGAAAACCGCAGTAATAACTGGTCCTGAGGGACACAGTTAGTTTTGTTTCCCAAGAATCTCAGTTCAACGGAAACAAAACTAACTGGTTTCCAGAGGGATCAGTCATTAAGTTATTGTTATATTTCCTGGTCAAACCAAGAAAAAATTAGCAGCAATTTCATGGATGAAATTTGTTGTTTTACCAATCATTACCCACGCAGGAAACAGTGAGATTTTTTTCCCTCCATGTGACATGCTCTCAACCAATGAAAATAATGAGTTTGACTTTATAACAATTTCTATTGTTTGCTTTTAGTGTCTGTTAATGTTACTAGACAGTCCACTCAACAAGGCCGGTTTACTTCAAGTCTATGTTCACACAGAGAAGAATGTATTGATTGAAGTTAATCCTCAAACGAGGATTCCCAGGACCTTTGACAGATTCTGTGGCCTTATGGGTAAGATAATATTAAAAAATCAAACATTATAATGAAACATTGCCCTTTGATGTTGCTTGCTTGTTTATCTGTGTAACTGAGATGTCAGATTGACATTTCTATATACCTAGCTGGTGCACGCCACTTTTATTAGATGCCAGGGTGACTACCGTAGTGATACAATTTGTCCTGATGAACGACACCATGGGTTTTAAGTGTTATCATATGATAAAGAAAGGTGGTGTGTTAAGCTAGGGTGGAGGCAATGGCTGTACTGTAAGTCAAAATATATAGAGGATATTACATGGTGGTGCAAAGATATGAAGTTTATCTTCGAATGATGAAAATATTGCACGAGTGAGCATATGAGTGCAGGGAATGAGTGAATTATTTTCAGCACAAGGAGATAAACTTCATATCTTCAAGCCAATGTATAATTTTCTTTTTATTATATGGACAAAACACGAGCAAAAACTACTGATTTGAGCTGGAAAACATTACTAGTGAGGATATGGAAAATTTGTCACTCGTATCCCAGATGTAGCTTTGTACGAAATTTATGAGTGTAAACACTCATGTCTATATACCGATAATATTTCACATTATTTTTAAATTCTTCCCCATAAGATTTAAGACAGGTTTGGCTTGGTAGTAAGACTTCCTTTATGTTATGTCACATCACATACACACTTATTAATGAGCTGAAGATAAAATGAAAAGTCATAATTTGTGTTTTTTCTTCTTTCAGTTCAGTTGTTACACAAACTTAGTATCCATGCCTCTGATGGGCCCCAAAAACTTCTAAAGGTATACAGTAGGGTAACCTACAGTAGTATCAACAATAATGTTCATACTTGCAAAGTCTCTTTTGGTCCAGTAAGATGAATCCAGACAGTGGCAACATGTTTTGCATTGTAGTGTACCATATCATAATTTTTTACTACCATTTGCATTCATCCTTGAAGCGTGACAAATTTTGCGCATGTTTACTTTTTGAACGTTACACTTTTGTCTGGTTTCGTCTCACTTTTAGCCAATGAAACCTTAACGTTTATGGCATGAAATTGACAAGGCTTATGGTGGCATACCATCATGTTTTCGCTGTGTGATAGCAGTTACTAACTCTATATATTGTATGCTTTTGGTGGATTTATAAAAAAACTCGACGAGTATCACCAATTTGGACTTGAACAAGCCTGAAAACCTAGTGAGAACATGAAGAAAAGGTGATAGTATGCTGCCATAAATGTTAAGGTTTCAATGGCAAAAAGTGAGACAAAACCAGACAAAAGTGTAGTGTTCAAAAAGTAAACATGCACAAAATTCCTCATGGTTCAAGGATGAATGCAAATGGTAGTAAAAATTGTTATTGTGGTTCTCAATATTTACAAACATTTTGCAGGTCATCAAAAATCCTGTTACTGATTACTTACCTACTGGTTGCCGTAAAATTGGTAGGAACATTTTACTTATTTATTTTATTTTATCTAATTGTATTTTCTAAAGGAAAATCGAGATTGCGATGTTTCCATTTATTTATATTATGCCTGAAAATAAAATGAGAAACTTTGAAACGTCGCAATTTTGTTTTTTCTTTTAAACGTTATTACAACATTATCCGTATTTATTCAACTCTCTGAAGGTAGTCATTAAAATGACTACCTTCAGAGAGTTGAATAAATACGGATAATGTAAATATAATGTAAATAATGTAAATTATTTATTAATTAAAATAAATAATAATAATAATGTAAATAATGTAATAATTAAAATTGTTTTTAAAAAAAGATTTGGGTGTGCATGGATGTTTATTGTATATCACTCTGGTCTTACAGGTACTTACCTTTCACGGATCCTGTCCAGCTGGATTACCTAATTTTCAGTTATGTTTATTTTTGTTTTTCTCTCAAAATAGGAACATCTTTTCATTCTGATAACCTGGTGAAAATCAGAGACATAGTGCCTGCTGATGAGCCTATAACAATAGCTATCGGCGGAATGTCTCACGGATCAGTAAGTAAACCAGATACCAATCTCATACTCAAATCCTGCAATCCTCTTGGCCTGCGCCAAGGAACAATAGACTCTGGGGAAACGGATTATTTTATCTGATGTTAGACTTCCAGTTCTTGTACTGTGCATGACTTTGGGTATGGCGTCGCTATGACAACAAGAATTTGTTCATTAAGAGCATTTCTTTTGGCTCATTACTGGTTTCTTCATTGTTTCATGGAAACCATTCAATGGGATCAAAAACGTCTGTTACCTTTAGAGTCTCTCATTTCTCGGAACTAACCAGGAGAAATGCAGGCTCTGGGAATGATATTGAATAGATACAAGACACACCTTTGACAGACTGAAATTATGGGATTGATTTCTGATAGCTCAATGATGATCAATGATGGTTTTGGTTGGTCCCAAATATGAAGAATGATGAAATATGATGATGATGATGATGGTGCAAGTGCATTGATGATGATGTTGAATGATAATGTTAGTGGTGATGATTATGGATAGCAGTGATAATGATGATGATGATGATGGTGACTTATGATGGTGAGGTTGAGGATGGATGATATTAATGCTGGTATTGATGTTGACAACGGAATGACAATGATAAAGATGTATTTGTGTGGATTTTCTGTTGCAGATTGATCCTGATTATGTGGAAGATACTATTGCCATCAGCCAATACCCTTTATCTGCTGCTTTGACATGTACTAAGATCTGTACAGCATTTGAAGAAGTTTGGGGTGTTGTATAATAACAAAGATTTTTTTTGTTAAAAATAAGTGATGATTTCTGACCGAAATAAACAGAAGGGATATTAACATAATGCTAATAGTGTCCATGGTAGTGTCATAAACAATATTACTATGCGACTACTTCAACCGAGGCCACTTGCATAAAACTGGCCAATCAGATAACAGTAAAATTAAACACAGATAGAACTG